>JAOEHV020144666.1:0-14307 GCA_025447995.2 Isaurus tuberculatus | reverse complement strand
TTTGAATAACTGTTTTTAACGTATAAGCAGACTCCACCGTGTTCGACCACTTGCCTGTCCAGGCGAACGATGGAATATTTAGGGATTAGGAGACAGTGTTAGAACTATGAAGGCGGGGACAATGTTGGGCATTTGACATTTTGTGATTTTTTTTTTTGGAATACAAAACTATTTAAGAACAATGCTTTATTTAATTCAAACTTTTGTTCGCGGAAATTTTGTTGCAACACGAATTTTTCAGCTTCGCAAATCTCGGAAAAATTAAGATACATTAATATAAGTTCATATGGGATACCTGCCAATAAGTGAAATCGTGATTTTTTGGTCAAGATTTTTCTTTCGTCTATGGGGTGGGCAGGATTTTTTCCCTTCTATTGTTATACATATTTTGGGCTCATTTGCTTTGAATGCAATTTTTTCTTTAAAATGAAGCTTGCAGGAAATGTTTTTTCAAAATCACCCACCCCCCCTCAAAAGTCAAATGGTCCGCCCCTAAAACTACATATATCTAAATGCACCTCTTAGTGTCTATTGAGGAAGGAGGAGGGAGACTGGGCGAAGACGTGTTCCAATGCTAGGTGATCAATAAAAGGAGAATTTTGAATGTAGTAAAAGAGAATTGTTTGAGAGTTTTAAGATTTGAAACCTTTGGTAAGGTAGCTTAATTGGCTTTGAACACGAAATAACAAAAGCTACGCTGAGGAATGCTCGTTGATGTAAAATTAAAATGTACGAAGCCGATAAACTTTTAAATGTAAGTGGCAGAAATATAGAAAACTGAACATAGAAAACTCATAACTGTGTAAAAAAGTAGTGGGAAACTTAACCAACACGAACAATGTTAAAACCTTTGGAAATAAATTATAAGTAAAAAATAGTTTCAAGTAAAAATTGAGAAATTGCAATCAGTCATGATGGTAAAATAGGTTAAAAATTTTGTTAGACACTGATTTAAAATATAAATTAAGACGTTTCGATCGTAAAACTTCGCTCTTCCTCAGTTACAAAATTTAGGAATGAAGTATATTAAAATGCGTAAACTCGCTCAGAATACGGACAACAAAAGCTATGTCTATTGTTGTATGAGATGTTTTATAAATGTCCGGAATCGAAATAATGGATAAAACATGTTAAAATGTGTAAGCTGGCTCAAACTACGGACAATGAAAACAATGTCTTATTATTCTATGAGAAGTTAATAAATGTCCGGGATTTTAATATAGTCATTTCCAGAGTTCTTGTCTTTTGTGGAATACCACGCTTCTAAAAATAATCGTTTATTAAAATTTGATTCTTGTGTAACAATAGTGCCGTTTTCAAAATCCATGTTATGACCAGCATTGTTTACATGTCGCGCGAGTTTTGAGTTTGAATCTTGGTTCTTCGCCGCGTCTGTATGTTCTCCCTTTCTTCTTTTGAAGGATCTTTTTGTCTGGCCGTGGTACACAAATTCGCAATTTTTACACGGGATCTTGTATACGATGTTTCGTTTCAGCTGGGGATCCGCTAGTCTGTCTTTCGGGCGAGGGAAGACTTGGCTTATGGTTCGGATGGGTTCGTAGGCCACTTTGACGTCCTCCTACCTTAGTACTCTACCGATCTTCTCAGAAACGCCCTGGGCCCGGTTGTTCAAAGACCGATTAGCACTAACCCCGGGTTAAGTTTTTAACCCCTTCTCGTGTTTCTTACGATTTATAAACAGACTTGGCTTGAAGATTTTGGGTTAACAAGTTATTAGTGTTAGAAATTCTGAGCAGTGATCATGAGTAAAAAAACCCCTTTCATTGTAAAGAAATTACCGTTTAAATTTTGCCTTAACCCATGGTTAGAGTTAAAAAGCTTTTGAACAACCCAGCCCTGGACGTAGGGTATAGTAGCAAATCTGCTGGGTTGACTTAGGCTTGTGTGTTCGCTGGCTATGTTTTGCTTCTTTTCCTGGCGTGATCTAGCCCTGACTCTCTCGCACTGTTTTATAAACATTGGGGGGTAGTTGTTTTCTATCAAAGTGTCGTTGACGCGGTTCCGTTCTCTTTGTTTCCCATCCTGTGTTGACGGGATCTTATTTGCGTTAACAGTGTGTTGACCACCGATTTCTTGTGTTGGATAGGATGGTGAGAATTGAAATCGAGGTACCAGTCAGTGTATGTGGGCTTCCGGTAAACGTCGACCTTGACATGACCGTTCACTCTCGTGGGCTGGGTGTCTAAGAATGGGAGAGAATTATTTTCCTCAGTGTCCAATGTGAATTGGATATGCGGGTTGATGGAGTTCAAATGTACATGAAATTCTTGTACTTTATCCCGTTTGAGGCAAGTATGGCTGTCATCGACATACCGGTACCACCATTTGGGTTTGGAGGCGGCCGTCGCGGTGGTTTTCTCTTCCACTTCCTCCATGACCAGGTTGGCCAGTACAGCGCTTACTGGTGATCCCATTGCACATCTAAAGGACTGTCGGAAGTGTTCCCCATTTGCTGTGAACTAGCTGTTGTTCAGTGTGAACTCTAGTAATCTCATGATGTTGTTGTGCGGTCCCCTAGAGTTGTATCTTCTTGTAATCGTTGGTTGGTTACCCTCAACGCTTCATTCACGGAGATCGATATGAATAGCGATACCACAGCGAATGATACCATGATCTCGTCTGGGCTGATACTTTGGTTGTTGATTTTCATCGCGAACTTCGTGCTGCTGTTCACCGAATATTTTTGTGTAGCAGTGGAGACAGAATGGACGCCAAATGTTTAGACAGGTTGTATGTAGGAGCCCCGATGCTGCTTGCGATTGGTCGTAAAGAAATGCCCGTTTTGTGGACTTTTGGACGCCGTAAAACGCTGCAGGAGTTGCGTCTGTGCTGTCTAAATTGTGGTATAACTTTGGCGGTAATTGTGGGATTTCCTTTACCTCGTCGGATGTCGTGTCTGCCTTCTCGATTGTGAATAATAATTTGTTGAGTTCTTTCGCAGGCCCTGTCCACACTAGCGCGTTTTCGTTTGAAACCGCATACATTTCGATGCGTTTAGGCCTTCTGTTCACACTAAGACGCTTAGCGTTTTCGGCGAAACCGCATGCTCTCGAAATGAAAACGATGACGTCAAACGCATGCGCAAATTGTAAAACTTACATCAAACATTCACAATTCAGCGTTTTCGAGCGTTTTAGTGTGAACAGTTGAAAACGGTATGACAACGGTAATGTGGATGCATATCAATCGATGCGTTTTCGATGGCACCGAAAACGAAGCCAAATGAAAACGCATTACTGTGGATAAGGCCTCAGTTTGCGTCGGCGGGTTTCTCCACTTATCTGTGATGTTTTCATAAGTCTTGCTATCGGATAATAGGTTGTTTAGTTTTTGATCGTAATCGTATCGATTAATGACGACCACTGCTCTTCCCTTATCATCCGGTAGCCGTCAATATGTTGCTTGTTTTGCTGGGCTTAGCATGTTTCAGGACATTTGTTACCGTCATTCTGATGGTGTCCTTGGCTGTTTGATTCAAGTCTTGAATTCCTGATTTGACACATGCCACAATCTTGGCTGTTGGGATGTCCTTCCTATTGTTCTCATAGAACAATAAACATTATATACTGCTCGGTTTGTTATAGACATTTTCTTACCATCTTTCACTCTTTACACGCACTCAGGATTAAAAATAGGTTTATATACTAAAATTGTTGTTTGTTAAAAATCTGTATTATATATATGAAAGAAATTGATGGCTTTCTATATATTTCGATATCTGAACAATAAACATTGTCTCTATTGTAAGTATTTTGAGCGAGTTTACGCATTTTAATATACTTTATTCATATTTTGTAACTGAGAAAGAGCGAAGTTTTTACGCTCGAAACGTCTTTATTTATATTTTAAATCAGTGTCGAACAAAGATTTTTAACCTACATTCTTTTTTTTAAGCACAATTGACATTTTTTTATCGTGTTTAGTTTATGAAACAAAATTTAGTCACTGGCTGCTGTCCAGACACTGTATGTGTATCTAAGAAGATACGAGCTTCGATATACAGAAAGAGTAAGTATTGAGTCCTGTAAGTTGTTCTCGTAAAATTTTCATGTATTGCAAACAATGTTGCACTATTGACTATTTGCCAATTCCATGATTTTGTGCTGTAATGTAACAAAATAAAGTTCTAGGCCATTCCTCAGCCTCGGGTGTGTTCTAAAATTTTGGCCGACTTTCAGCCTGACGTTCTTATAAAAAAGGTTCTTATAAAAAAACGAGTGTATTAAAACATTTTCAAGATGTGTTCTATTTGGCAGTGCAAGCCGCGAACAATAAAGTTGTTGCTTGCAAAACATTGCCAAACAACTATTTTGATTTTTAAAACTAAGAATAAAAAATATCTTAAGTCTTTTCATTAAAGCAGAAAACATGACAAAATGTGCACCACCAGAAGTCTTTCTCGCGCGGTGTTAATTTGTCGAGATGAGACGCCCTGCTAAATCGTGCTAGTCTCCTTTAGGTGCAGTTTACGAAAGAGTGGATGAATGACGGGATACGCAGAACCACTACTGACGTCATCAATATAGATAAAAAAACAACTGTTCTACATCCCCCCCCCTCCTACTAGCACTTAACCTTAATATTGTCATATTAAAAGTTACACTTGCATGAAATTACATCATAACAAAGTCCAATCAGGGTTTTCAAAAAGTTTTGGAAAATGAAATATAGATCAGGGCCGGTCGGGGAAGGGGGGAAATAGTGGTATGCCCAGAACTCCTTCCAAAGTACCCAAAATTAATCGAAGCGCGGTATACCGTATACTTTGTACCTGAAATTTAAAAGTGCTATACCGAATACCCAAATTTAAGCTGAAATATACCGTATACCCGATTTAAAAAGCCCCTGTACACCGTATATCCAAAAAACCTGGCAGACCCTGATAGATGGACAGAAAGTAGAGGGGCAAAAATCAATGCTTACAAGGGGGTCCGAAGGCTTGCTCCCCGGTAAATACGCAATCCAAAAACCCCTTTTCAGTGCATTTTAGGGTAAAACACTGGAAAACTAAGTGACTATTTAAAGGTTACGTTTCTGCTTTATGACAAAACTAGAAGTAACCAAAGGTTAGGAAGTGTGGGCTTGACAATTGTAAAATGAAGTACACCACGGGATTTTCTCTCGAGATTTAGAACACGATCATTTATTCCCCTTCTTTAATTACCGATTTTGAAGTGTTTTAGAAGATCGCATGGCATAGCATAGAACTCTGTTTATTTGCTCAGCTATTTTTTAAAAAAAAATACGAAAAACTAGCGATCACGTGAATACATTGCCGCCTGCAAGTGTTAACCTTTCAAAGATCACTTACATCCAGGGAACTATGGGTAATTTTGGAAGAAGAATTTTGACGAGATGTTTTGAACAGACTACCACATTAGGGTTGCGTGCTCTGCTTGAGCCCGCAATAAGACACAAGACAACCACTGTAACGAGTTCGTTTATTATTTTGTGAAATTATGGGCAAAAATTGGCAGCGGCAATTTGCCAAGTTTTCAATAAAGAGGCCAACGCTAGCATCGTGCAGTGCCCCATTTTGAAACTCGTACCATTATTAATAGAAAAAGTAACTAGAAAAACATTAAAATTGGCAATGAAGGTATTATACAGTTCTAAATATTTTATTTCTACGTAAAAAAGGCAAAAATTCTGGTTTTGTTTGAACCATTACCAAAAGCTTAACACAATGCCAAAAATATTCATTCATTGATAACTAAAATTAAAAAATCAAAATTTTATGTTTAAAGTAGGAGTATTTTCACATTCCGGTGAACTTTTAGCATAAGTTACTTTGGTACAAAACACCACTTAGTGGTTTCTGTTATGTTACGGTTAAAAAGGCTACAGTTTACATACTTTAAAAAGAAATCCAGTTATGACAACTGAAAATTTCTGTTTGGTTAAACAAATTATTCTGCCCTAGGAAAGAAAAAAGTCAATAATTAATGACGATAAAATTGTTAAGAAAAGTAAGATTATCAATGAAGAAAATTAAAAAAATATATATTTTTTAATTCCCTTGCACTAAATATTCAAACCAGTCATAATCTAGGTTGTTATTATCATTATTAAAAATCTTATTTCCATTTCTGTAACATAATGATCATCACCATAACCTTAACCATCATGATCATATCACTACCAACATTATCATCACCATCGTCACCGTCATCATCATTAACATCATCATTATTACCAACATTATCATCACCATCATTACCATCATTATCATTACCAACATCACCATCATTATCATCATCATTACTATCATCATCATCATCACCAACATTATCATAATCATCATCATTACCATTATCATCATCATCATCACTATCATCATCACCAGCAAAATGTCTTTCAAATAAAATTAACACCAGAAAAAAATGTATAATAAAGTTTAGGAGCATAACCCAACATTAAAAAATTTAGGTAATTTAAATTACTTTGTTGTGCAATGTAAGTAATTTCAAAAATAAAAAAACATACCTAATTAAATCTAAGAAGAGTTATTCTCACTGGACCACACATCCTTTGGCTGTCCCTCCATTCTGTTAAAAATAAATGAAACATTTGTACATTTGTAGTTACCATTATTCATTGTTGTGTCATTAAGACTGGAAATACCTCAATTCTGAGAAATTTTTGAAATTAAGTACTATACAAATAAATCTTTTATGTAATGTTTTCTCAAAAACATGAAATGAATTATAGCCTACCCCACTTCGTAGTGCTGATCTGCGACCATCAGTAACATCGGTGTAACTAGTTGTAATCACTTTTTCTTCAGTTAAAGTGGCCTTTTCCTGCATGGTGTAATAATATTTATATTAACTCTGAAACTGACTTTCTAGACAAATCAAATACAATGTGTTTAACTTATTTCCCAAAAACATTTTCAAAATCATAAAAACTTAAGTTATTACTACCATCCTCAAACATTGAAAATAATAATAGTATAATAATTAAACTTTGCTCCAGAAACCCTTTCTAATTATTTATAAATGTATCATAAGATTAAAACTTTTATTTTGTTTTTAACTAATTTAATCCCCAACTGTTTTACCATGAATTAAAAAAACTAACAACATACTTAAAAAGGATAAAAACTAAATTTTAATATTAAAAATGAAGAACAAAAATCATGGAACTGACAACAGCTGTTTTATTGGCATATTATATGACTATTATTAAACTTTATAATTTAAAACTATAAAAAGATTGCATAAATCAAAGGATAATTAGCACAGTATATAGGAAATTTTACTTTATAACTGAGAAAAACAATTAATATTTTTAACTACAGTTCCTTACAAAAATTTCACTCATTAAAATGTCAAATGTTTTTGTCTGCAAAATACCTAGCAAATAAAATTGAAATTTGATTGAAAACTATTTGCACATATAACAAATACATGGATTTCCAAAAAACAGTTTTCAAACTCATTGGACTTATTATTTACTTTTTTATACGAAAATACTTTAATTTTCAGAAGTAACTCTAAAGTTAAATTTATGAAATTGTTAACAAAACTCGCATTTTTAAGTTAATATTATTCTATTGGAGAAAATATTTTATGCTGATTTTCCATCTGTAATGCCTTAAGTTTCAACCAGCCAAGTTCAAGGACATATCAAAACAACCCTGTGGTGTGTGAGTAATTTTGTACACACTAATATTTGTAAGATGTAATTTTTTTGCCCAAGAATTAATTTTGATTAAAAACAGTTAAATTTATTGGAAAAACAAATACTTTTATTCTTAAACTTCACTGAATTGTCATAACTGACGATCAAAAATAAATTATCATGTTTATTTGCATGTAGGTACAGCCATTGGAATTAAATGAAAGATCACTTTGAAAACCGACCTCAACTAAGATTGTAACAATTTAACCAAACCCCACAAAACGAAAGTTCATTACCAAGGCAGAAGGAGTTAATAGTCCTGTAAATTTCGATGAAGCATTCTTTGGCTTTTAAAGCACGTTGACCACAAAAATATAGCTCTGTTGGAGCCAATAATTAAAATGATAAGAATGACAAAACACCCTTACGGATAGTTTAATAGGAGCTCAGATTACCCTTTCTGTCAACCCTCTTTTGAAACTAAAAAGATGCTCAAAGATTTTTCTACAAAGAATCTCTATACACAGTATATATATGCAATACCCTTTTTTTACAATAAAAAGTATGTTTTGATTTTTATCAAGTCTAGCAAAAACTTTGTCATCTGAATAAAAACTTATAAGACTCAAATTTGAAATCGGTTTCTACAAGCCAAAGCAACAAAACTTCTTTATGTTTCAAAAATAAAAATCATTATTTTGTTTACTGACAACTTGATGTCAACTATTTCAAATGTGCTTTGTGTGATGCAAACTCTAATGGTTATATTAAATATCATCTACTGTACCATAGGAACTTACAGAACATCAGTATTCAAATTATTTATTAAGTGTTTCCCAAATTTTAAAAAGTGTTAATTCATGTTTGTCTACTTTAGATGTGAAATGACGTTCATCAAAGAAAATTCACAGAGTTTGAATGTACGGCACGACTGCGCATGCTACTATGTTTTAGTGATCACCCTTTTGACCAGCAATTACCAAATCACTCAACTGCAATTGAAAATTACTTAATATTTACGGTTTCTTTCCTTTTTAATTACTCAACTGAACTTGACATTGCTACTCATTGTGTTTGTATTAAGATTTACTGCCCTTGATTATGAGCTCTGAGGATTTTGAAATCTTTAAATAATTTTTTTAATTTCAATTTTTATTAAATAATGAAAAGTTAAGATGAAAAAATTCTAGAACTTTTATATAAAAAGTGATATCTCCAGAAAAAAAAAATGAGTTTTTTATCTCAAAAATAGCATAATATTTTTCAGATTGAACTACCTCTGCAAAAACCCCAGATACAAAACTGAACTTGCAAATGCAAATTTCAAAAACTGCACTTTGGTGTAAAATAAAAAATCATAGAAAACATGAAATCCTTCTTCTTAGCCATTTATTTCAAAATTTTATTTCTGTTTTTCAATCATAAAATTTCAACTGATGTTGGAAAAAAAAGTTTATTAAAACAAATTTATAGGTAAAGATTTCCTTTAATTAATATTAAATCATAAACAATGTGTAACATTTTTACATGGAATGTACAAAACTTATAAATATATATTACACCGATTTCCCATAAACTGCAACTGCACTTACACAGAAATAAGTCAATCTGCACAAAGCTGCAGTAGATAAAAATTTATGTTTCACAAAATAAATTCAAAAACTATCTGGGTTTTTATAAAAGTTAAGTTTCTTGTAAAAAATTTTTGATAAAATGTTTCATTTGAGCTTGCATAAAAATCTGAAAATACACTTGCTTTCTGAAAGAAAATTTTTACTTTATGTTTAATTCTAATAACATTGTTTCAACAGCAAAATTGCACAATGAACCATGACAATGATTGTAATATTTAGTCGGATCAAGGCAAGGCAAACCTGGGGTATTTGAAAAATCATGTTGAAAACCTGTAAAGCTTGCCACAAGAGCTTATTAATTTAAATTTACAAAGAATCCCAGTTCCTCTAGTCTTGTAAAAGGTTGGCTGTTCTTTCTTTCTTATTGAAGTTGGCAAATTTGAAGAAGAAAAAACTGAGTACCCCATATCTTTGAACAAAATACAAAATACCCCACATCTGCTCCGCCAAATCCTCTTCAGGCTTAACACAAATTGGTGCATAAAAGGAAAACTAAATTTCACGGTCCTAGTAATTAAAATACTTGTATTTATCCTCAAATTTACGTTGAATTTGAATAACTACTAATTTTAGATGGTTTAAGACATGGCTGCAGAAGGAAGGAACTTAAAATGCATCTGGTATGTGTTAATAATTTGAGTAGAGGACATATTTATGTTTGCTAAATAGGGATGGGGCATATTTTATTTTTTATTTGAGTTGTACCTGTGTCTTTGCCCTCTAAAATGACATAAACTGAGACATTTAAAACTGAGTGTGGAATTACAATTATTATAAAATAATAAATAATTACTTGAAAGTTATGACACTAAATAAATTATCTAAGTTTGAAGACATGATAAAAACATTTCTAATTTGTTGTGAACATCAAAATGTTTAAATTAAGTTGCATGACCTCTCAAAATTATTTTTCCAAATATCATATTATATTCAAAAGCTGACTTTGATATGGAGCAGGAAAAGATCAACTTTTATGATTTAAAATACTTATCATGGCAAAATATTTAATATGTGACTTACTTTTTTTAGTAACTTTATATAAACCTTTTTTTTAGATTTACAAGCACTTTAATATAAAACTTCTATTGAAAACTGTTCCTTGTTGAAAACATTGAAAACTTTGATAAAATTTTGAGAAAAATAAAATTCAAAAATCACTAGAGGCAGACAACTTGCTGGGAGACCACTGAACTCCATATAAGGAAGCTAATAGTTGACAATGCATCAACTCCCATTCCTGATGCTCATCAGCAAACTGGCAAACACAGACACACACCTGTCCAGTTGGATCAACCAAAGCTGTCCGTACATCTCTTCCAGTTCCCCAGTTCTCCTGTTGCTTGAAGACAAGTTCCAATGGGGGTTTGTGGTGGCCACCACCTTTGGCTGCCCAAATCTGCACAAAAATTTTCAAAGTTATTAGCACTAAAATTTGATGACCTTGACAATATAAACATTCTGATTGCTTCACTATCTCTTTATATCAACTGCCTTATAAAGCAGAAATATGAAGATGTGAGATAACATATAATTTCTTTTTTGAAATTTTTCTTTTGGTCAAAATTGTTTGTGTACACTGTAAAATCATTAAACGAGTTGAAACATAAAAGAGAGTCTCTATATCCAGGGATGAAAAATTATGTGTGTTGTTGAAAAAAGAAGAAAATAAGCTGGGGGTCTTTTTACCGATCTTTACAGTCATTGACAAAGTTTTTTCAAGCCATTCCCATCAAAACTTGTTCTTTATCCCTTTGTCTGCTTCTAGAATTTTTGCTTTGTTGTCTTTCATGAAATTTAAGTTGACCATTTTCACGAAATTCAGAAATCTCTGTTAACTGCTTAAAATTATACACCATCATATTCGCACCATTTGCAAGATATGACAAAGGAAAACATAAAACTATCGCTGATTGGTCGATGCTCACAGAAGCAACCAATCAATGGGCTTGTTACATTATATTACTGATCTCACTGGGTAGCTCACTCTGTGCGGTAGAATTTATTAGCTAATAACATACACCCCCCTAAAATTTTCTCCTTGTATTTAGATGATTCACAAGAATGACCCTTGCACAATCAAATCCGCAGAATTCTGTGGAAAATTCTCATTCCTGTATATCTGACACACACATAGATTAAAATGTTGATTGAGAAAATAAAATAGTTAACCATTTGAACATTTGAAATACTTGTGGTCAAGATGAGATCTGGTCACTGAGATATTACATGGCCACATGGAGATACAAAATTTCTCTATGAATGTTGAATTGTACTTCAGGAGCTTTTCAACACAAGAAGAGAAATTTCATATCTCCAAGCGGCCATGTAATGATCTATTATTAATTATATAAACAGCAATGAAATACTAAATCATATTTTTATTTTAATATTGAAAGGTGCAATTTTTACATGTAACCACAGCAACAGTGACCTTTTCACGTGTGAATATAACATGTTCTCTTCACTAGTAAAAATATAATATTTTTGTTTGAAAGGATTTCCTTTTTTTGTGCCATTCAGGCCTAAAAATTTTAAAATTGTTAAAAACTGTTAAAAATTTTGAAAGCTCACAGCTATTTTACTATTCTCAGAGATTCACGGCTTTTATAAAGCCAATCAGTTCCTACAACTGTCCAATATCTCAAAGATTTTTTCCCCCATTTTTGACCTATTTTATTAAATTTTTCCACTAAAACTTGGCTTCTTGCTGAATGGCAGGGATCTTAACTTGCTCCAAACACTGCCTCTATGACGGCCTCTTTGAGACACAGCATTTAACTTCATCATTCAAGTTAGTGAAACTAAACAGAGTGAAAAGATCAACAACAACTTAAGTCAAAGTTTTTGTTGTGATAAACTTTTGTTTATTTTATCTGAATTCAAATTTCAAAAGTGCCTAGTCATTACCCGGGTGTAGTACACAAGCTACATTAAGTTACTCGTGAGTGGTACTGTATTTATTTAATAGTTTGTGTGACCTTTTCTCTGCAAAGCTAACTGAACTTTCCATCTGCTCAAGGTAAGTACTAAATAGAGTATCTGCCTCTCCTGCGAGCTAACCTGCAATGGATTAGTGTCCTTTCAAGGGAGAATTGAGACTCTCATCCGCTTAACACTACAAAAACTGGACATAAGCCCCAGGTAGGTCTATCTTCCTTGTCTAAGGTTTGAACTTACCGTAACATAGCTTCCCACTTTTAATGAATATTTGGGCGTGAACTTGTACACAATGGGAGCTTTGTTGTCGACCTGCCTATGAATTGTCCATCCTCCCAAAGGTTCATCCTATCGAAAAAAAATCCAGCATTTATTTAGCACAGCTAAAATTAATAGTAACTTTGCATTTACCAATTGGTCTATTTAACTAATATGGTGGTGTGGTTGTGCAGTTGGTAAGATTTATGCTATCCAACCACAAGGTCCCAGGTTTGATCCCCAGCTCTGCTGAAATTTGAACATCAGTGTGACCTTCTTTTCTGGGAAAGCTTACTTAGCTTTCAACAATTTAGAGAACATACATAAGCCCTAGTGTTGTGACTATAAATTATCATGCCATTTTCTTGAAAACGAACACAGTCTTCTCAAAAATAACCTGTGACTTATATTCCCCTTAAAGGAACCACGATTTTCTCGTTTGTAGTACGTGTTAAAATTTAGGTTCACGTCTCTCAGAGATGCATTGCAAAAACAACTGCTCTGCATAAAAGCCCACTTGAAATGTGTGAAAATATTCCAGGGAAGAATGCCCCCTGCCTCCCTAGCTTGGCAAGGACCTCTGGGCCTTACTTTTTTCCTGCCCAACTGTCATAGCCTGGTGCCCTCCTGATCAAATTCTAAATGAAACCCAGTTTATGTAACAAATAATATAGAATAAGATTTTTTGGTTGGCTGAAATACTATAAAACCCAAGCAGATTTGTTATGCATTTGCATATTTAGTGCTTATTGTTTTTCATTCTGATCTTGAAGGCACCAACTAAAATTTACTTCTCATACTTTTGAGTCAACCACTCTAAATTACCTTGCACTAACACAATTTTCTGCTGGCCTCTCATGGTTGCTCTTGTGGCAAGATTTGAGAGGAATTAATGAGTGATGTAAAGCCAAACCATGTTACCAGCAAAGACCTCGCGATACTTGGCATCATGGATCTGAGGTTTTTTTTTTATTAGTTATAGGAACCTTTGTTTGTTTGAACACAGGGAGCTCAGCACTTTATAGATTCATAAAATATACAGTTTTGAATAAAGGAGACATAAGAGTATAATCAGACCTTGCAAAATATGTTTGGAGGTAGTCAAACAATTTTAAGGCCTTAAAATTAACGCCTATGAAAAACGATGGACAGTGTTTTAAAACAGAAAGGAAAAAAATCCACTATTGCAATGCCAAGTAGCATCCAACACTACTAGATGATAGCCTCTTAAAAACTTCTGTAAATCCTCTTAATTTTGGTGTATTTGCAGATACACCCTCTTAAAAACCTCTGAAAGTTTCATTTCAATTTTTCTTCTGATTAACTGAAAAAGCAAAACCTCTGAAAAACCTCTTAAAAATCTGCTTGGGTTATTTGCCGTGAAAAAAGCCTCTGAAAAACCTCTTAAAATTTTAAGGCATTTTTTACTTTCTCAGAAACCTCTGAAAAACATTTTAAAAGTTTGACATTGTTCATTACTATCAAAAATACCTCTGAAAAAGCTCTTAAAGATCTCATGATGATTTTTGTTATCAAAACAACCCTCTGAAAAACCTCTTAAAAATCTGCTCTTAAAGTGTAGGTTTTAAAGAACCGTTGCCACCTCACGGAAAAGGCCTGGAATGAGTTAAAAATGTTTATGTTGTCAACTGTGATCAGCAAGCGGAACGGCTAATTTGACATAAGGAAGGACGCATGTCAAACCCCAAACAGTATTAATTAATTCAATGCGAAAGTTCACACAAGCTGGGGCGCAAGTTAAGCTATCGTGATGTTGAAAGACTTTAAAAGGAGCAAAAAAATCTGCTAAGCAAAGAACTTCGACACTCTA
>JAOEHV020144555.1:0-14309 GCA_025447995.2 Isaurus tuberculatus | reverse complement strand
TTCCTGACACACTTTTTTTTTTCCTGACACACTTTTTTTTTCCTGACACACTTTTTTTTTCCTGACACACTTTTTTTTTCCTGACACACTTTTTTTTTCGTAACACACTTAGTTGATCGCGGGCTCTAATTTCTGGCTGGCTGGAGTTGTTCAGGCAAAATGGCGTCCTCTACAAGTTCGATCGAAATGGTACTATCTTTGTGATTTACTTTGATTTAGATACAATTTGGCTACATTATCAATACTAAATAATTTGTTTGGTTATCTAGCTTTGCGATTTCATGAAAGCAAGAGGAATCGAAGATGAAGTTATACGGGCCTTCAGCGAACAAAAGGTCGGTCAGCATTTGTTTCCTGGAATCTAATCGTAAACAGTACCCCAATAATTCTAAAGAAAGGTGTCAATATGATGCTAATTTAGGTTTTGCGAGTTCGTACCTCCTTTATTTTTTATTGTATGCTTTGCATCTAGGCGAATATTCTTCGCTATTCACCTTGACTTTTGATTTTAAAATTGTTAATTATTCGAGGAAATTTAATCATATTCTTCATGTATTCATTATGAATGATGCATAGAGCACACTGAAAACTTTGATATGTTATTGTTTCTCTTTTGAAGAGAATATTTTCATAATGTATGGAAATACATTAATATGTAATCATTAGCCGTATAATTTCCAATCATTGGTTATTTTGTTTTATGTTAAAGTTTTTCTGCTATAATTATAATATTCAATACATCTTGTGTTGGGAATGAACATAGTCTCAGGGTGTAACTGTACCATTTATATCATTCTGCATTATTTCAGATGGATGTTGAGGCAGTAGCTCATGCTTCTGATAAAGAACTGGAACAGCTTGGTCTTGTTAGAAAAGGAGATATACTCAATATCAGACTATTTTGTGAAAAGAGTGATGGTGAAGAACGAAAAATGAAGAAAAGGTCATTACTCAGAGAAATTTTGGAAAAAGGAAAATCAAAACGGAAAAATGACATGTCCTTGCATGCTGCAACAAATAATGGTAAAAGAGGGCGGGCAGTCAGAAAGGTTCATATGGGCTGGCTACATTATAATGAAGAAGAGCAGCGATACATATCTGTGCGGCAAAAAAAAGGAGGTGGCTCCAGGGACTGTGAACTACCACTGATAGCTAAATGTGATGAAGTCATTGAAATTGGAAGAAAATTGTTTTTTAAGGATGGGCAAAGCATTTATGGTCCTGAAAGTGAAATGTTGTTTGGACTTGCCAATTTCAAACAAGAATCTATATCTGATGTTAATGAAGGAGATGTACATTTTACAGTTCAGGGGTATATTGATAGGTTCAAGCTATCTAGGGTAAGAATGTACCTGACATCACGAAATAAGAACTCAGCAAATCTGTGTATTGCCCTGTCTGATTCAGATAGTGAAAGTCTCCTGAAACCAACATTTGGTGACTCCCCAGGATGTTCAAACTTCCAACTGCTCCCAGAAAAAAAGAGAAGTGAACCTGAGCTTCTATCTGATTCAGGAAGTGAAGTGCCACTCATTGAAACAGAATCTAATATCCTTGCAAGAAATACTCAACAACCTTCAAGTACAAACTGTCGGCATCTGTTGCAACAAAGGAGAAACCTCATTATACAGCAAAATCAAGCATATGAGGCATCACTAAAGGCAGACAAAGCTAAACAACAAATTTCAAGGAAAAATGTAAGTATTTCTTTTTTCATGTCTGATTATGTTGTTCAAATTTGTTCTTGATTTAATGTTTTACATTTGTCACTGTTTAAACTTTATTGTAATAGTAAATTACATTCATAACAACAATGGAAAAACAATTTAAGCCAAAGATAAAATTATCAAAGGGAACTGTAAATGAGTCATGTTTATTACATTTGAAAAGGTTTTGAAGATAACAAATCCCTTAACTAAAACATAAAATTTTACATGAAAAAAAACAAGCAGAAATCACAGTCATTTCCTTGCTTTGTATGAATGGGCAAAAATGCAACTTGCATAAAATACAGTACATGTTTATAACCAGAACTTTTGAAATAGGTGATAATACATTGACATTTTGTTACACTGCATTTATTGGACTTGTGTTTATGCAAAAATAAAACATATGAAAATAACTTATTGCAGATGGAAGTTAAAGAACATCAGGAGAAAGTGCGTACAAGCAGGAAATCTAGACTCCCTAACGAGCCAGCTACTGATGCAGATGCAGTGCAAATTCAAGTTCATCATGTAACTTTTGGCATTGTACGTCGCAGGTTCAGTCCAGAAGAAACTGTTTCTTGTATTTATGACTGGATAGGTTCATTGAGTCTAACACCAGAGCACTTTAAGCTGTCAGATTTCAAAGGGAATGTGTTCTTACCATGTCAACCTATAAGTGATGCAAATTGTACCTCACTGTATATGACAGAGGCTACTTCTTCACCTACATATGAAGATGCAGAAGTTCAGATACTGGGATTTGGTTCACCTGGCTCACAGTACAACTTAAATGATACCATAGTTGCAGAATTGACAGAAAATAGTACACTGTTGGCACCTCCAGACACATTCGAACCAGTTCAGTTAATTCCACCAACAAAACTTCTAGAATGTGATGACAGGTGAGTAATTACAAACTACCAGTATTTATGACAGTGATAATGATTGTTTTTTGTCAATTTCCTGGGGAACTGGACGACTTCTGAAAAAAATGTAGGTTGTCATGTTAGTGGAGGGGTCTCGTGTTAGTGGCATGCCTTGCCTTTTTGAGTTTGTTAACAAAAAAAGAGTTGGAGTATTTGTCTGTCAGAAACCAGTGGTATGAAATTGAGCACTCTCATGCTAGTGACCTGTGGAGGATGTTTAAGGCCTACTAAAGGCTGTTGACAAACAATTTATTTGGGGGGTTCATTTTTACCAATAAACTGCTGAATACTTAAACAGCCTACACAAAAGCGCTAGCTTGAGAACCCTTCATATCACACCATTGTTGTTGGAGAGACCTCCCTTTCAGTTGTATTTTTATCATTAGAAACTACACTTGTATTGGGATTATTTTAATGCAAAACACTGCTTCACCCCATCCTTCAGATTTTAAAAGTCATTTTTTTTATATTGGAGTCCACGGGACACATCTCATACCATAATTGTTTTCATTCTGAGACCCCACCATCTACAGATAATAACATTAGTCAGAGATAAAGCCTTCCCTCCATCTTATACTGATTGTGATAGCATCTGCACTTGTACTGGAAGTATCTTGAAGACTCCACAAATGTTAACTCCTCCCTTGTGTAGAATGTTACTCAGCACTTAACTATGGGTCCTGATTCTTAATGAATTAGGCCAGACCATCCCTCCCTTCAAGTTAGTACATGGCCTCCATGGTCATTGGTTTTGGAGTCTGCCCATCTCCTACCAAGATCTCACATACAAACAATTAACTCACTGGGTGATGCTTGTTTTTAATGTCATCTTTATGAAATCAATTGTTTCCTTGATCTAATACAGTGATTCAAGTATTGAGCTGAATGACATTCCCAGAGTGGAAGGAACTGAAAGAAGTTTTGCAGTAAGTATATTGTGAAATACCATATTTTTTAATATCAAGAACCCACGAATGCTTGAGTCAGTGATGAAATTTTTCAAATTTATTTTTCTACAGGATGCCGGTATGCGGTTTAGGCAATTGCACCTTCCAGCACTCATCCCAGAGACAAATAGTCATGTTAGTACAATATTGATGATGATAATTATGATATCAGTAATTGCAGCCATGGTGATTATAAATTAAAGTATGTTACTGAGAAGATAAATGACTTGTATATTTTTGAAAAAATTATGATAAGCTACAATCTCTTTATACAGGACGTGGATGATACTGTTGAACAAGCTGTGGAACCAGAGAATCAAATTTTTGGTAAGAGATTAGAACTCTTGTCTTGAATCATGTTGATACTTGTATTAAATATACAAGTTGTATAGCCTGTACATGAAGTGTGTGAATGAGATATTTTTCAGCTTTTCTCTATAAAAAGTTCTGATCACAAATTACGTCTATGGATATTAAAATTGCTTTTCTACTTATAGCAAAAAAGTACCTCTGATGTTTATCATGTTAATGGGTAGAAATTTAGGTTGGCTTTATGTGGTTTTTGGTTAGCCTTTCTTGAGTTGGTGAATTGCAGTCTATTGTCCATTGATAGCTTTGGCAGTTCTAAAGATTTTAGCAGTAATTGTGTGTCATCAACACAACATTTATCCATGAAAATTGTGGGAACAAAACTAAGTTGTAAATCATGATTTTCATAAAAAATACCTCTTGATATCTAGTTATTACAACACAAGATTGGAAATGGACACCTATCAAAAATCCACATGACAACACCAATTTCATAAGTGAGTGCTTTTTGAGGAAACACATTTTTTATAGGGCTGTTATTAGAGCATCATTCACAGACTATTATAGATATAGACAACAGTACTGTAGTGCACTTGGGCTACCTGAGCTTTGCTAATAACTTCTGGAAATGTTACCTATTCTTTTTACTTTTCTAGCCAGAAACTAATAGACATAGTTCTATTTTTGAACAGATCATAGAGTCCTGAAGATCCACAGATCACAAATCAAAGAAGATCTGATAAAACTTTTCTCAGACCAAGCAGTTATGCAGGAACAACTAGAATTTCAAATCGTTGCTGATAATGGAAAAGTTGAAGAAGGTCAAGGGAGTGGAGTTAAGCGAGATATCTTTGCAACGTTTTGGCAGGAGATTTTCACTTCTCTTACAGTGGGAAGTACTGAGAAAGTGCCATGTATAAGGCACGACTACCAGAGAAAAGAATGGGAATCGATAGCACGTATATTAGTGTTTGGATTTCAGTGCTCTGGGTACTTTCCAATAGGTTTATCCCCTCTGTTCCTGACAGTGTGTCTACATGGAGAGGAAGCCATAACCAAGGAAGAGCTTCTAGATGCTTTCATGCAGTATGTTACATCAGATGAGAAGGATGTTCTCCAGAAGTGTTTGGCTGGAGATTTAGATTGTGATGATGAAGATCTTTTAGATGTGCTTTCCAGTTACAAATGTTATAAACTGCCTACCAAAATGAATCTGGATTGTATACTGAGCTTGCACATCAGGAACTTATACAGAAGCCGAGATATATTGGTGAGTGCTGGGGCCCGACCTTAAGAAGCCTTAGTAAAACAGAAAGATTCAGCAGCCTTAAGAAGTTAAAAGAATTTTTCCTGTTGATGAAGCCAACTGCCAAAAGAGTTACAAAAACTCTAAAACCAAGGATCAACCAAGAATGCGATCAACAAAGTTTTGAGTTTCTCAAGAAATTCATTAAGTCACTTGATCCTGCATCTCTTAAGATATTCTTGAAGTTTGTTACAGGTAGTGATGTGCTAGTGTGTGATTCTATTGATGTTGCTTTCACTTTAACTGATGGCTTTGAGCGCAGGCCTATTGCACACACATGTGGTCCTTTATTAGAAGTTCCAGCGACATATCAATCCTACAGTGAACTCACAGAAGAGTTCAACAACATTTTAAGAAACAAAGAGGCCTGGACATTTAATATTGTTTAACTTTGTAAGACTGCACTTAAGAATGTACAGATGTGTTATTTCAAAGCCTAGTTACAAGGAGGACCATGTTCACCATTTGTTAATAACTTGCGTTGAGTTTTTGTTAAATTAATGATAGCCAAGAATTTATTTATAGTGAGGACACTCGAACCATAAACACTTGGCTTTATTTTTATTTTTTTATCTTTCTACTGCTTTAAATCCTCAAAAAGTAGGTTTAAACTGGAATACACTAAGCGACCAAAATAAAATGTATTTCTAACTGATTTACTCAAGGAATGTTGGTTAAAAAAGAGTGAAAAAGTACAGAGTGTTCATTGTTGGAGTGACTTCACTGTAATAGAGTTTGGTCATGGCATGTTTCATTGACAATTTGACTAATTGAACTTTACTTCAATTTTTTGTTTTTACTTTAAACACAATGAAATCCTACCTTTCCATTCTATTTCTTTCAATTTTCTCAATATAACCAAAACATGTTATGAAGTAACAAGTGTATCAAGGGATGTAGTAATTGATAGTTAATATTTCCTTTTGTTTTACTAAGAGGTTTCAATGTTCATATTGGACATGGACAAGCTAATTATTGATTCCATTAACTTACCAAGAAAATTGTAAGTTGTGTTCAGTTTCTTACGACCAGTCAACAGTTACTCTATAGCACTATGATGTCACACCATAACAATGTATTGTTTTGATGCTAAAGATCATGGTCAATGGAGATGACAGAAAAGCTGAAACTCCAAGGAAAATGAAATAGAATTTAGTTAAATAAATGAAATGCAGAAAAGTACAGCTGTTACAATTATTATGTACACTAAATATCCAGAATGAGATTGTTTATAATTTATTCTAAATATTTTGTTATTCTTGCCAGTGTTAACAACCCAAGACATCATAGTGTTATCTGTCAGTTGAGTACATTTAAGTATTATTTTTTACAAACAGTTTTGTTTTATATGATTAAAAATTCAAGAAACACCAAAACAAGACACTTGGACATTGCTGGAAAATGCTACTCTCACAATTCACAAACCATTTGAAGTTTTGACACGGGTACACTAAAAAATAACTGTCTACCTGAAGCCCAAAACCCTGAAGTATCAATATATATATCACACAAGATTTCACACTATGTACTCTTCGAGGGTATTTGAGGATAAAATATTTACACCCTTGAGAGGAGTTTCAAGGTCTTAAGTGTCACATTTTTTTTATAAAGAAAACTTTTTTTTGAAAAACATGTTTCAATGTCTAAAACAGCGTAATGGTCTAGAACTAATGTTTTGTGACCTACCAACACACTTTATGAAAACTCCATAGGAAAGAGGCTCCTTTAAAAGTATAAAGTTTTAGTTTGTTCAAGACACAGAACTACTGTCAGTGATGCTTTACTTGATCTTATTCCAGAACAAATAAACGTTTAGTAAAGCTCCATACATTTACTGCAGTTTTGTAGCCCATAGACATCAACCCTGGGATATCACCAGAAGCCCTGTTGTTGTGACCAAACTAAAACTTGGGAAAGGCATCTATATTATATTTCATTACAAATTTTCAATTAGGATCAAAAGGGTAAGGTAAAGATGCCGAGCCTCATCTATCGTAGAAGGTGTGTCTAGTCGTTCGTCGACCATTATCATTTCTGCAAGCTCTTTAAAAGAGGAACAGCATCCTTTGGGCTGTGGCTGCACTGCACACATAGTCTCTGCAATGTCGATTTCATCTGTGTCAACCAACGTAGAATAATCTTGTGCATTTACCAACTCCGGAAGGAAGTACAAGACATCTGGCTTTCCAGAGGGAGATTCTAAATTAGTAGACGGACGAATTTTGTGAATATTCCACTCCAATGCAGCTCTATGTAATTCCATTTGAATCAAATCCATAAAACAGAATTTAAGACATTCTCGGTGGATTATGTTATCATCATTGTAACAACCAGAATCCCTGAGTTCTTTGAAGAACTCCATCCACCAGTCTGCGCACCCTTGTCGCAAGCGTCCCCACCATGATTCTATTCTTTGATTGGAAACTGATTTACCGTACATGAAACTCTTTCCCCCTGCAAATGCATCAGTAGAGGACCGGCGAAAAAAACGCTGTATGGCTGCAATGTTCACATTTTCAGTTCCCCTGTCTGCACGAATAATGCGAGGTGTAGCTCCTAATGACCTTACACATTCCAGATAATAATTGGCTATCAGGAGGGGGTTGTTATTGGATGAAGATACCTCCAACCATAAAATTCTCCTGCTAAAGCCATCGATGGCACCATGCACACAAAAACCATAAGATTTAAGTTTATCATATCCATCAATATGCCATAAATAGTTTGGACCCTTGGACCGGTAAATCCTCCTTCGAAGTCTGTGCTTGGATCGGTGGTCGACTCCCTCTGGATCAAAGATCTTCATCACCTGACGAACAACTTCTCTCGACGTAATGAGTCCATACTGTTTTAGCAATCTTTGATGCATAGCTCTGTAGCCTAGTAGACTCCCGCTTCCCCTCAATTCCTCTTCCACTGCCTCAATTATATCGTCTAAGCTGCTTTGAGCTCGACGCCTTCGACACCCCAGTCTTCGTAGAATTCTTTTCAGTTGTCTCAAGCTCATGCAACAAACAAAGTAATTTCCTTTGCGCTTAGTCCAAGATTAAAGTATGTTTCTATTACTTCATCCCGAGTATGCCGAATATCGGACGTCGGCAATGGTAAATAGTTCGGAAGCACCGCATTGGAAGAACAGAAAATAGCTGCTAAAATGAATACCGGAAGAACCTTCATCGAAAAACGCTGAGTTGTGATAACAATTCAAAGAATGATATAGAGAATACGGGAAACAAAAAAGTTCGAACAAAAATATCAACTGCGGAGCGGGACACACGCCAAATCGTATCTAAATCAAAGTAAATCACAAAGATACTACCAGAAATTAGAGCCTGCGCTCAACTGTAAAAAAAAAGTGTGTCAGGAAAAAAAAAGTGTGTCAGGGAAAAAAAAGTGTGTCAGGAAAAAAAAAAAGTGTGTCAGGAAAAAAAAAAGTGTGTCAGGAAAAAAAAAGTGTGTCAGGAAAAAAAAAAGTTTGTCAGGAAAAAAAAAGTGTGTCAGGAAAAAAAAAAGTGTGTCAGGAAAAAAAAAAGTGTGTCAGGAAAAAAGAATGCGCGTGTCCCTTAGGGGGCTCCGTAGCCCCGCGTGTCTCCATGTAAATTACCAGTTTCAAACTCAAAGTTCCCTCTTCCCTGAAGCTTATAATACAGTGAAACCCTCCAAATGGAGAACATCAAGAGCAAGTACATCATACAAAAATTTAAAGAAAAATTAGGCAAACAACGTGACTTGAAATTCGAAGAAATAGACATGAATTTTACAAACCAAATGTGTTTCATCCATCACAGATTAACGCCGAATCTTGTACTGGATTAAGGCACTATAATTCAGATATCATGAACACCTCAAGGACAGTGATCAGTTCTTTATTCAATGGATTGATCATTAAGACGATGCAGTGGAAAATTTCCAAGAAGTTGAAGTAAAGATTAATAACACAACACCACCGGAGTGCAGAACCAAAGGAGAGTAGAGACGAAGCCTACCCCGAAGAAACTGGTTATAATCTACTGATTACCGTTCACGTACACCTAACTACTGGTGTTACGCTTCAAGGATCGTCATACAAATTCTGGAGTGAAAAGGAATTCCCTATTCTTCAAGAGATTGTTAGTCACGCATTCAACTCTGATTGTGAAGCCCACTCGACACGGGTGAGCTCATCCACCAAATGAACAAGGACCTCAGAATTGAGTTTTACGGTGAGTAATTTAGAGTCAGATCTAATTGAGTTAAAAACTCATCAAATTCCCAATCTTTACTGTCATTATTGCAAACTAATATCTCCTTTTTAACTGATAAAACCACTCAACTTTTGTCTTACCATAAGATCCGTTAAGCAAGTAATCTTAGAAAATAATATTGGTAATCCTAACCATATCATTATTCACGTGGAAACAAACTATATACAGCATGTCTGTTGATTCTTGCACCGCACAGTAAAGGACATTATTCAAATGGCATCTTATAAGTTTCAGTCATCAAGAATAATTGTTTGGGCTCTTTTAAAGCGTAATAATGAGAAAGATCAATTACGCTCACAACTAAATTCGCAACTTGGTAGAATTAGTGCATCATATCCTGATGGCAAGTAGTAAACAATGAAAACATGCCGGGAGAATTCCTCTACGATACCAAGCATCTGAGGAGTATCAAACTTGAAAGACGCCATTTTAAACCGTATCAAAAAAATGAGAAACGGAGGTCTAAAACCAATCTTCATTTGTCAATGTCAGGCCGAAACCAGGTCCAGCTCGTAACTACGGACAAGTAGTCAGCGTTACTCCAGAACCTGCAGAGGTGCCCCAACCCCAACCTTAGGCTGCGCCCAACGCTCTAGGAATGAACACAGTATTGGGACTGCTTAAACTGTTTCATTCAATGCGACCCAGCTAATATTTTTAAAACCTTTTTTTACATCATGCTTGTATTTGCTCTTAATTTCCTTCACATGTTTATCATTAGAGAAGTATTTACTGTTTTGAACATTGTGTTTATTTGTTAATAAGTGAGTTAAATGATGTGTAGAAATGTAAAATCGACTTTTTATCGCCCCAACAACCTATTATCTTTAAACTGTTGGAATGTAAATAGCTTATCTACAAATCATTTTATGGGAGATAAATTAACTAATAACGATTTCCTTGATTGGCTAAACAAGTCATTCTCGTTACCAGATTCTGAAATTATTTCAAATCCAGCCACAAAATATCAGTCAAAAACACAAGGCAGATGTTCAGGTGGGGTCGCTTTTAGTTTTAAATTTTTTTTTAAAGGGAGGTCAAACTAGTTTTAATGCGCCGAATTATATCTGTATAAATTTGACAGCAAATTATTCAACATAGAAAGAGATATTTTTATATGTGCAATTTACATACCACCACGAGATTCTCCATACTTTGATTCTGACGTTTTTGTTGAACTTGAAAATAACCCGTAATTTTAAAACTTTAAATACAACGGAAACAAATTTTGTACCTCAGCCAACTTCGGTCGTTCTTTAGTTAATTTTTGTACTTAAAATTAACTGGAGTTTCTCTTCTCGTAAACAAACTAATTAGAACTGGCTTTGTTTGTACAGCGGTCCCTTCAATGTCATTATTGATATCGCTCAAACTTCAAAAATCAAAAAGTAAAAATTCAAAAATTCAAAAATCAAAAATCAAAAAGTGAAATTTAAGAAATGCAAAAGTGAAATTTCAAAAATCAAAAAGTAAAATTAAAATTGATGGTGGCCGGTCTGGGCTTTGATAAGATTACACCCTTTGAAACCCGTTAAACTGGCGTGGACCCAATTATAAATTACATTTAAACCCTAACCCGCTCCACGTGGCTTATTTGTGCTTAAGGTGTAAACAAAACGGTCATGTAAGAGTTACACTGTTATAAAAATCTTGCCAATTACATTTGTTCGTAAAAAGGTCATGTAGACTTTTCATATTTAGCCTTTTGACAACGTTTGTTAATAATTCGAGCATGTGTGATTCGAAGAATGTCAATTGGCGAGACTTGTTTTAAATCGGGCTTCCTAACATGGAATGATGCTTTTTGCCGAAAGGCAGCAAATGACTAGGTTAAAGAGATAAAGTGACGAAACACGCCCAATCAACGTCAATTATAAGTTAATTTAATAAAGGCCGTGCTAAAAAGTATTCTAGCCCGTCCCCATAGTTATTTTGCTTCCATTCCCCGTGAAAATTAAAGCCTCGGTTGGTACAGTGTTTATGCTACGGAACCCTTGAAATTGCTTGTTTCTCAATTCCTGTGTTCGCAGTGCGTGAAAACACAGATCTAAATTCCGTTATGTCCACCCTGACGCAAGGGGTGTCTGCCGTAGATTAGTTTTTGCAAAGCCAGCAGAACAACCAAGCAGGAGTTGCGCCTTCACTTATTGCTGAGGCTCGCGATGCGTTACGATCGCTCCAAAGCGACAGTACGTTGAGTATCAACACCTCGCGGAATTTCAGCCGCCATCAAAATGTTGGAGCTTTCACTCCCCCAGCATTAGCATCAGCATTAAACCCAAGAAGAAGTTCATCGCACGGCCTGACGGGAGGTCAAACAGGATCTCCATAAAGTCGTGGGAGAAGAGTGTATTCGAAGCCTCCAACACCGGCAAAAAGATTTGATTGCAATTTGGTAATTGTTGATTATATACAGGATCTTTTCCCGCACAAATCCATCACTTCTTATCGCGGTGAGTTTTTGATCGACACTCCAATCAATTTTATGGAAGACGACTCTGCAGAATGTGTTAGAACTAAGATCTTAGGTTTCTCACTCTTTTTCTCAGGACAAAGACTTCCTAAGCGAACTCTTTTGTGGAGAAAGATCCTAAACAGTTTAACATCAGAAGAAACGTCAAAAGTTTTCGAAGAAACAGACCAAGAGACTTTAAGTTAACATTAATTGTAATTTATGTCAACTGTAGAAAGGTTGCTTCAATAGTTTGTTGAGAAAAGTCTTATACAGTTAACAAATCCGCCTATTTGCTTATTTGCGACAATAACTCAGACTGCGATCACGTACAAAAAAAATTTAGGAAGTTACAAGCCTCTATGGTCCCAATTACCGTTTCAGAAAGATTGTTATTAATTTACTTTTCATTTTGTTGTATAGCTGCGGCATCATTAATTTAAAAAATGAGCCGTTAGTTCACATTATGCAGTAAAAATGCAAAATACTTCATTTTTTTCAATTCTCATTCAATCTGGCCCCAAAATTACATAGCAGATATAAATCTTTTTTCGTAGTTAACGCTTTTGATGTTAAACTTACGTAACAAATCAATTACACAATTAATTGAAACAGCCAACGTCATTCCTTCGAGAAGGAATGTGATTCGTAAATCTTAAAATAAGACTTGTTGTCATAAGATACCCACGTGATTAAAGGATGGTGTTTACTTTCTTCGTTGGACAGAATTTTATGGTTTTGAGTTTTAGCAAAGTATCAACCAAACTTTATTTAATTCAAATTAAGTAATTGGCTGTCAAGTCGGAAAGTCGCTGTAAAACGGCTGAAATTCAAAAAGACTTGCACTTTCTTGAGTATTATTTGGTGCTTTTGCTCTTTCCTGTTATATTTTATACTGAGGAAACCAGAAATGAATTCAGTGGCAATGTAATAGCAGAATGTGTAAACTTAGATGAAATTTCTGCAATACTCTTCAACATTAAACTCCACTTCAATAGCCGCCATTCTGGATTTTTCAGGTCATCCGGATGGACGTCTTACCTCGCATCTAAAATAGATGCCTCATATCCAGACTCTCAGTTTCTAATACCAGGGTATTAAGTAAACCGAAATAATAGAAAAAAGGGGAAGGTCGTGGAATACTAATTCTTGTCTCATCTAAGATAAACTCAAAGAAGATTGTCATAGACAGAAAATCCAAAACCATTGAGCCACAAGCCCTTGAGCCTGGAGTAAAACTGGAAATGCAATAGTTCTCGCCATCTACAGGCCACCCAAGAAAATTACTGGAAATTATCAACTGCTCCTAGAAGAAGAACTTAGCTATATCTCAAACTGGGCTGGACTACAGCACCAGACTGTGATCGTGACTGGAGACTTGAATTTAAATAGGCTTAAGCCAGAAAGCACTGAAGGGAAGTTATTACTTGATCTTGAAGTTGAACAGGGATTTAATTGTTTGATAACATCACCTACACGAACACAGATAAAAGGAACTCAAATAACAAGTTTGATAAATATAATTCTCACAAATAGATCAGAACTGTTTGGTGACTGTGGGGTATACAATCCAGAAATTAGTAACCATGTACTTGTTTATGGGTTCATAAAGGCGAAAGTAAAACCACAGACTGGAAGAATTATCAAATTTAGATCTGCTAAATATTTTGATGCAGTAAAATACAGGGAAGACATTAGTAAAACTCCCTGGCATTGGGAGAATCTTTTGTTACAACCGATGACAAAGCAAACTTTCTAGAGAAATTGTTATCTAGTATTGATGAATATTTACCTAAAAAGAAAATGAGAGTAAGGCCCCAGGATGTCCCCCCTATATGACAATCGAATGGAAAAAAGGCCATAAGAGCTAAAAGGAGAGCTGCCAGAAAATACATAAAGGAGAATACAAGAGAAAACTGGGAAATGAGGCGGATAAAAGCAGTGAGGGAATACTAAAAAAATCAGTCTAAAAAGTTGAAAGACAAGCCTGGACAATTCTACAAAACATTTATGCCTTTCCTGAGTCCAAAGAAAAAGAACATTTCAAATGACTTAATTTTTGATATAGAAGAGAGAATATGTCATGACCAAACTAAAGTTGCAAATTAATTGGGCAAGAATTTTGCTAACATTGCAAGTGGTATTGGAAACACTGTCCAAAGTGATATTGACAGACATGCAAGCGTGACAAGCATTAAGAAAGAAATCTGCTATCCTCGACAATATTTATCTACACAGTCTAAATAGGTTAGAAGTGGAAACTGCACTACAAAATCTTAATACAAGAAAGAGCACCAAACCGTACATCGTGTGCCCAAGTTCACGAGCTACCATAAAGTCATTATGGTGGTAACCGGGAGGGCACATTGTATACTTTTGTATATTATGCTCGAGCGAATGCTTTTGAGCACTCTAA
>JAOEHV020144445.1:0-12220 GCA_025447995.2 Isaurus tuberculatus | reverse complement strand
AGCTTCTCAAATGGAAACCAAAGTGTAATGTTAAGCCCAATAATACTAGCCAATTACTACACCAACACAGCCATGTCGACAACATCTACAAGAAAGATTTGCTAGTAACTATGCATGCTCTTGCTTGCCGATTGTCCTCCTGGCACACCTCTCAGAGGAACACATGCAACTAATTTTCTTAAGATCAGGGTTGTCAAAACAATTTAGAGTAGCCAGAGTTGCCAAAAGAGTAGGGGGAACTGGGGGCCAAAGACCCCCCTCCATCGCTGCAGGTTGCTTTGACTTTCTCGTCATTATGTGTGAACTTCGTGATGATGTATTATGCAAGTCTACTAATTATCGTAGTGATCTCCCATTATCTGATCTGATGTGAAATGTTCCTAATGCTCTCAATTGTGACACATTCGAATTTCATCCATTTTAAACTAAGATATTTATTTTTTCCTTTTTAGTTTGTTTTCATATCTATTAAACTGTACAGTTTAAATTCCCTCAGTGTCATGCTTCCATGCTGAAAATCAGGTTACAAGCATTTAGAGTAGCTGGCACATTTTTCAGAGTAGCTGGTGAAATGCGCCAGTTGCCAGCTTATTTTGACGACCCTGTAAGATTAAAATACCTTTAACAACAGATAGACTCTACCATCAAGGGTCTTGTAAACACAAGAGTAGCTGATTGGCAGTCAATGCTAGCTCATGATTAGCTGAATGGAGAAGTGATGTGCATTACTATTCCTTTCAAGGATCAAGACTCAGCAACTATTGTCAAGAGACAGCTTCAAGACCCCAGTTTTAAATTGCAGAATAAAATCCAGTCTGTTTTTGTCAGTCAAAAAAATAGTCAAGATCTCGGAATGTGCAAAAATATCCTAACATTATAAGCGAACAGTGTGTTGTTTGCTTATTTAAATGTGACCTGTGTGATGCAGGTTATATGTTGGTTAAATTAAATGAGCACTTACATTCTTGCATGAAGGGACACAGACAAAAGATCTCGTTTATTGACAAGCACTACTTACAACAACACAAGCAAATCCCCAAGGGGGTTACTGAAAGGCTTTTTGCTAAAGAAGTGTGAGAACGAACTTGGCTGTTTAGTTAATGAAATGCTTTTCATAAAATACCTTAAGCCAACACTAAACATACAATGAGATTCAACATGTGTAAAAGTGTTCCATTCATTTCTTCTCTTCCTTTGTCATTTAAATTCACACCTTAGCTTTTAAAATTTCAATTTCACATAATTTATCTCAGTACCTTGAGAATGGTATCAGAATGATACTGAAACATGAGTTCGTAACATTTATATTTTTAAGAAGTTATTTATAAAGAAAATATCTTATGGCAAACTATGAAATCACTCATACTCTAACCTTGGGAGAAGTACCATTTCAGCTGCAAAATCAAAACTTTGTGAAACAATATGCCAAAGCATCTTTTTCATTCATAGCTTCAAGATGTAAATTTTCTGGCCATTCAATTCTTTATGAAAATATTGTAAAACTTTAAGAGTGATGCCATACAAAGTCTTATATTGCTAAAATGGCTTTTTCCACTCACCATTTTAGCTTGGGCTGCCTATGCTCAGACAGTGTCATAGCTTGGTTGCAAGGACCTTAAAATCTTTTGAACAGTTTTTGAGTAACTTACTTCTTTGTTGAATTTATTAAATATCAAATGTTTCATTCCTTTCTCTTCCCATTTATTTTTGTACAGGTTAATCAGACAAATATGGAAGAATGAAGAATGAAACGAACCAAAGCTGTAAGGGATAATCTTTATGTTGTAGCTTATCATAAGGTTTGTAAAAGACAAGATTTCCTCATTTAAGAATTAAAAATAATTAATGAAGCATTGAGTCCCATTATATTTATTCATAATTTAAATTGTTAACTATAATTTCTACTGTCCCAAACTGTCATCCGTCCATTTAAAGTATCTTTTGATTAAAAACCGAAGTAATAAGTAATTACTGTAGTTTATTAGTTATAAAGATTAAATAAAATTAATATTGCATAGTGTACTTTCATTTTAATATACTCTTGGGACTTCTTTTATTCTGATGCAAGCTGTTTCTCTCATATTTTCTTCTTTTACAAGCTTTGTATCGAAAGGTTGTTTTTGTATCCTAGCTGGCAACACTTGCAGAACAAGTGTACCCTCTTCAGACTTGCGATTGTATTCATATCTGCAATTTCATTATAAGTTTTGTTCACAAAGTTTCCAAGTCATGTTTTTATGGCTTGACACCAAAAGGTCATATTGAGGCAATTGTCACAGCCAGAAATACTGAAAATGAAGCTTCTTCAACATCTAAAAATAAGTGACTCTTGTGATACAGTCCAGTTACTAATTTGTTTTTATAACCATGAAGACATTTTCTATTAACTGGTAATTGAATTAGGTTGCAACTTTGACAAGAAACATGTTGTATTTCATAATTGAATGAAAGCATTAGAAAAGTTTTACTTGAAGTCTCAAGTATGATTCAGATAAAATAGCATAATAAACAGTTAGATTGAAACAATTGCAGAAACAAAGCCTTTCTTAACATTTTATAATTTTTGATGGACAGTTTGAGAAAGATATTTTGAAAATTGATACTTTATATTTATTAGATAAATAATGAATGTATCAATGGAGGCAAAATTTCCTTCCTTTTTTGCTGCTTTTTAAAAGTTCAATTAAAAAAAATGAAATGCCACTTGCTGTCCAACATCTTTTTGGCTGTCTTTAAATTTTCTGCTTTTTGATTGGCTGTCTTTAAATTTTCTGCTTTTTGATTGGCTATCTTTACATTTTCTGCTTTTTGATTGGCTGTCTTAAAATTTTCTGCGTTTTGATTTGCTGATCAAAAAAGTGTGATAACAGACTCAAAAGAGTTAATTTTATGCTGAAATCATGCTGTTAGTAACCAATCAAATTACAGGACCCAATAGTATTTTTATAATGGATGTTGTTATTGCCAACGGGTCAGCTGAGCTAAGAGGTGATGAACGTGAAAAAATAATTTTTTTATACCAGGGAGAAACGAAGTCTGTATTTGTAAAGTAATGTAACAAGGAATCGCATGTCAAATAAAAAAAAATAACAACTCGTGCTGTCAACATGGAAACCAACCAGACTTCAGGTTTGGCTTAATGATGTTACAACTTTTCACGTGAGAAAACTTTTACAGCGTCTTTTTCAGAGCACAGTGCGAAGCGAAAATGCGGGAAGCTCAACGATACGTTCAACGTACTTTATGGGTTAACGTTCCGATTCTGAGACCTATAAAGAACATCTACTGTTCCGCAAAGTGCCACTTACAATCCACAAAGAACTTAAAATTAGCGAAGGTAAAAGAGCAGAATTTGAGTCAACATAGTGACGTCAATCGTTCCTTCCAGTACACTGGCACTGACTTTTATTTTTGAGCTTAATGCTCCCTGTATTTCGAAGTCCAGTTAATGAAAATACAGCTTTAGTCTCTTTGAATATTTTCTCGATGATTCTTGCTTTTTTAACATCTGATTTTTTTTGCACCACGCGCCATGCCGTGATAACCTGTGTGCTGTGTGCAAGAGTGTCAAAGTTCTCGAGCTCATTCGGCTATCAAAGTACATCTGAAGCAGAAAGAAACAGAAAAATATGTTTTTATTGTAGCAAACATCTTATGTCTTAAATGAGATAATTGAAACATACCGAGTTAGAAATGTTCTAAAATTTAAATAAGAAATGGAAACATGCTACGTTTAAATGATCTTAAATTAAAGGAAAGTATTATTGTGCAGTAGATTGTTTTATTGGTCTTTGCTTTTGTGGGTTTCAACGTTATCTATAGAGACCATAAAACAGTTCTAGAAAACTCAAAACATTGGTCCCTTTTGGAAAAAGCAAGACTTGGCAAAGAAGAGAAGGAAAACATCTACTTTCCATCGTTAGACGCCAATAGGTTATCTTAGTTTGGGTCAGCTGCAGGACATGCAGAAGATCACGTTAATAAAAAGAACTATCGCCCTTTGGGCTCTCCATTGTAGCGACCATGGCCGAGCAAGTCTTCATTGCTGTTGTTCCCACAAGTCTCCTATACTTGATGTCTTCCACCATGCATTATCCCTGATCATAATAGTAATAATGGTGATTACGAAGGCGATGACGGTGATGGTAATGGTGATGATGATGGTGATAGTGATGATGATGGTGATAGTGATGATGATGATAGTGTTGATGATGATAGTAATGATGATGGTGATGGATGGTGATGGTATTGGTGATGATGATGGTGATGGACGATGATGGTATTGGTGATGATGATGGTGATGGACGGTGATGGTATTGGTGATGATGATAATGGTGATGGACGGTGATGGTGATGGTGATGGCAGTGGTGATGGTGATGGTGACGGGAATGGCGATGGTGATGGTGATGATGAGGTGAGGATGATGATGACGATGATGATGAACTCGAACAAAAGCATCACTACTTGGCACCGCAGGTTTCCTCAGATGATTGCTTCAGGTTTAAGGCTTTGAGCTACAGCTTGACGTCAATGCAACAACACCTTACCAGTCTCTGCCCGTTCTAGCTGACACATTTCAACACATGTTAAAATAGCAATAATATTTTTGCCGTTTTTTTAAAAAAGTAGGAATAAAATTTGAGTAAAGTTCTGAAAGCAGTACGTAAGATTCAACTATAGTTTATCAGAGTCCATAATTTTGGCCTTTTAGTTACCTTGGCCACCAGAGACATACGTGTGCTTTTGTCAGCCGTGCGGTTCCGGATGCGGTTGAGGAACCATTTCGTTTTGCGTTATGAATTACTTTTTTTAAGAAACCTCCATGTGTATCAACTACAAGAACCAAGCGACCCATTCTTTATATGGATTCTTATATCAGAGGATATTTATTATCTGATCGATAATCGGAGGCTAATTGGTTTGGTTTTGTTAAAAACTTAGAGGTTTCTTCTGAGAAGAAAATTGTATTCCTTCGTTTTTATTAAGTACTAGACAATCTTAACTTGTTATGATTACGGGTACATGAGTCAGCAGTAAGTATGATATATTTTCAAAGTGTTATCTACAAGAACCAAGTTAAGTGACCCGCTCTGCATCTGAGTTCTTTTAGCTAATTGGTTGAGCATCTGACCGATAATCAGACACTCGTCGGTTCTATTAGCGTATAGGACTCGGAGGTTTTTTCTTTGAGAAGGAAACTGAATTATTTTTTCAGCACAGAGGCTAGTAATAGCTTGACGAGGCTAAGGGTTGTTAATAGAGAGCTTAAGCTTCGTGTTTATTTGTACGGCAAACGGCATGACAGACCACGTGTTCAGTTTTTTCCCGTGTTCGCTGTTTGGGGTTTGCCGTTTAAACGCGAAGACCGGTGTTTTGCGTTTTGACGCATGAACGTAAGCATTTTTTCATTATTTTCTTCAAGCTCTGTGGCACAAAGCTCTTAATTTTGAATTTTTTTTTTTGAAATGTTATTTTTAGTTCAAATAATTAAGAGAACATTTAATAGATGACGAATCTTCCTAAAACTTTCATAAAAATTCCTAGAGTGAAGCAACCTTTATCATCTGTGAATTTCACCAGTTTGTTCTCGAGTGTAAACATATAAAAATGTTTTTTTGGTTATTTTTTCTTCGGTTGCTTGTAAACGTGATGCTTAAGCTCTCTTAGATCTTGACAGTTTCGGATGCTAGTTATTTATGTATGCGCTAACTTGGTTTTTTCTTGTTGAAATTTAAGCGTGTTCAAATTTGTTTACGTTCTTTTTTGCCGTTCTTTGCGATTTTATTCCTTAAAAATAAGAATAAAAATACACCAAAGTATTTTCAAAAGTACCCCTCGTGATGTCTTGCCACTGACGAGTGTATTTATCAAAACCTCGTAAAAGCATTTAGTTTTTTTCGTTTCCTTGGTTATATATAAAAGTTTTAAAAGGTTGTGAAAAATAGAGGATATTACATGCCCCCGCGTGGATACGAATTTTATCTTCGAGTGTTCAAGTCGATATACCACGAGTGAGCCGGCAGCGAACGAGTAACATATCGACTTGAACACAAGAAGATTAAATTCATATCCACAAGCGGACATGTAATATTCTGTTTATTGTATAGACACCGATGAAATACCAGGAGAACGATAAAAAAAATAAAATAAATGAATAATAATAATAAATATAAAATTAATAAAATTAAAAAGAATAAAATAAAAGTAAAAAAATATATATATATATATAAGTTAAAAAAAAATTTAAAAAATAAAGACTAACTATTGGCTTGACTGAAATAGTCATTACAACAGTGATATCTTCACACTGTGAAAGATAAAAATGATATATTCACTGGATACCAAATTTTTGTCACTGAAGAAATCCTGGTATTTCATCGGTGTATATGTAATAAAACAAAATATCCTACTAAAACAGAAAAACACGTACAGCACACCATGATGCGTGTTTTTTTAGGGTTTTTTTGTTATGAATATTCGCCTGCGGATAAAATTTACATCCAATACTTGTTAGTGCTTGAAATCCTAAAAAAATATCTTAAAACAATCAAACCCGTCCCCAAAGTAAGACGTTTTTATAAAATATAGTGTATCTTAGCAGATTGTAGATTGGGCGGAAGGAGGTACAATACTAACCAGTCTTGTAGGGGAGTTGACAAGACCGTCGAACGGGCGAGTTTTTGCGTCTTTCACAAACGATATTCTTCGCAACTTGAGTTCACGTATTGCCCCCGCAGGGTTTTTGGCCCAGAAGGCTAAAAACCCGAGGAGGCACCTTAGAAGCCCCCGCTTATAGAGCGAGTCCTGGAAAAAATTTCGGTTTTTTGAGATCAGGGCTCGCAAAGGATTGCCGAAAAATTCGCAAAGGATTGCCGAGTCGTTGCCAAAAAAGGAAACTGTCAGTTTCCACTTTCGAGATTTATTCAAAAAAAAAATAACCAAAACTGTCAGATGACAAAAAAATTGTTTGAAAACATAAAAAACAGAAATTCTCTAAACATATAGCTTCACTTCAGAAACAATTTTACATTCCAAATTATAAAAAGGCGAGGAAACTTTAGTGATAACTATTTCTAGTTATTATTCTTTACGCTTAAATACCCTTCTCATAAAGCTGTTTTAGATAATGTTTTTAAGAATTGTTTTTTAAGGATTCGATAAAAGTTACTTCCCTCTCCCTCCCCTCCCTTTGGTTCCGTTGAGGTTACAAGCGAAACGTCTTGTGCGCGAAAAGCTTTGGAGATGTGCGTTTGCAAACTGAATACGTTTTTGCTCAAAATCGTTTAATACAGTTTGTTTGTTCCGAGAACAAAATTACATTTGTAAAAAGTACTTTTGAAAACAAAGTGTTACGGTCCTCAATAAAGTTAAAATTGAAAACAGAAATCTTAACTTATAATATTTACATACTTCTTAGACTATAATCATACGCAAGGCAACGCAAGCGGCAAGTTCTTTTTTTTCCAATTGACAAAGGGGAAGTTTGTTCATCTCTTTTATGTTTCATAAAGACAACTTCATTCGGAAAAAATGCCACGTAGTGTTGCAATTTGCGAACACGCGTAACCTTACGGACATATCACATCTTCAAACAGATATTTATTGAAGTTGTATTCTTTAAAAGTTTAATATAATTATTATAAGCATTTTAGGGAGTTTCGTTTTACACTGCCAAACGACGGAAAAAAGTGAGTTTAAAATTAAAGAAGAAAATACTGTACTCAAATATAGAAACATAACGTAGATCGAAATATAACTGGAAATAGCCAAGCTTTTATTTTTGTTTCATGAACTTGTTTCTTTAAATGAATTTGCATTTGGGGTAGTAAAAACGTGTGTTATGTAACAGAAGCAAATCATGATCATGAAATGTTTTATTGTTGTTTTCGTGTTAAAAATTAACACATCAATATGCAAATTAGCAGAAGGTGATCTCAATGGTTCGCGTGTCCGAGCACCCGACTGCCTCATGCTCTATTCACTCAACTGTGTATTGAATCCAGTTTAACGGACTAGCTTAAAACAGTTTATGCTGGTAAGGGTATTTTCTAAGTTTACTAGAAACGTCATGTTATCAGTTATGAATTGATTTGTTGAAGTCTTCATTTTCGAGCGATCGTTTTGTATATCGTTTGACTCTGAGTGAGGAAGTTCAGAATGTAGACATGTGTTAAGAAATGATATCAAGAAGATCAAGCAATCTTGGACATTTCATCGTGTGTTTTAAAGAACATTTCTGTTTTGCTTTTGAAATGGCAAATAAGAGTGTTATATTTTGAATAAATTAAGCGGTTTAAGTCATACTACAAGTGTCTGCAACATGTGTGCAATATTGTAACTTTGAACACTTGCTCTCGCATGTAAGTTTTGCCAAAATACCCAAACTGCTGTGTTCATAACCTGTAAAATATTAGAAATCGTTAATTCAAACCCAAGCACATGAAATGGTGTTCATGCCACTAAATATCGAAAGCTTGGCCTTTATTCAGCTAAAATAAGTTATGTAGTTTATAAATTTACAAGCTATCTATTTCAACCTCTTAATTTTGAAGATATAGAATTGAAACAGAGCAAATGATTATGTATGTTAAGTGACAGTGAACTTTTCACATTAAAGAATATGTGAATAATTGTTTTCAAACTATACTGTGTCCTTTTATACCTTTATGCATTGACTTTTTAATTTACATTTTATTGTTGTTGTATTAATAACGTGTCTTAATTAGAAAAAGTAATTTAACAATTTTAATTTTGATTTTAATTTATAGAAGTTTTATACAATCACTTTGTATTGTATACAATATTTAAATATTAGTTTGAATAAAATTCCTGTCTGATATAAAGTTTGATATCATGGTTTCTGCAATTTGGCAATACTGTACGTTTACATTTAAAAGTTTTTGTTGTTTCTTTTAGTAAAAATAAAAAATATTCAATTTTTTTTTAAAATTTGTTAATTTTAGAATGAAATTTACATTCTAGCAAAACTGCAATTGAATTAATATATTTTAAATTAATTATTAAATTAATACAGTTTTAATTTGGTGATTGGAACTTTGGAAAAAACTAAGTTTAACTATAAAATATGTATAATTAGCTTTTTCTTAAGTTTCAATCACCAGATTAAAACTGTATTGTAATTAATAAGTGTAATTTAAAATTTATTAATTCAATTTGTTTACAATATATATAACATTTTAAGAGTCTCTCGAGGATTAAGTGTTCTTATTCGTAGCTTTGAGAAAATCATGTTATTTATATTTTTGTTTTTGTAGATGGCAATGGATACTGTTATTCCTAAATTTTCCAAGTTTGTTCATGATGACCCTCTCATCAGAGACTTTCAAAAGGAAATAGAGAGAAGGTAATATGTGTGCTATTGAAATTAATAGCATTTTATTTAAATTAACACTCAATGGTATTGAATATACAACCACATAGTATAAATGAATTGCATGCTCTGATTGGCCAAAAGTCTCTTAGGACTAGTTGAGATTTATATAGAATGACACTAGTACAGATTAAGGTTTTCTCTTTGCTCATATTTATACTAAGATTCATTCTGTAAAACTGATTGTCTAACTCATGCATTACATAAATATTTCACTCAAATTATAAAACAAGTTTTAGTCATTACTGGATTATGGTGGCTGATGCCTTTAAACCCCTGAATGTCACTTAAATAATGGTGTATTACTTGTGTTACTGAATTTTCTAAAAAAGCAGGAGATTTGAGCCGTTATGGGGGAGACTGGGAGAAAGGGTTGAAAATCTTGAGATTCCCGCCAAATGCAGGAGATTTGACAGCTATATTTATTTACTGATGCATCGTATTGAAACTATTTGAAAACTGCAGTGACTATTGGTTTTTAAACTTATAAACCTATTGAAAATCTAATGGTGGTAATGTTTGAATTAAATCTTTTATTATTTTTTAACTATAAAAAATTGCAATATTATATTTATTAAAAACATTATAAAAACATTGTAGAAGAATAGATTTTGACAATGTATGTCAAAATGTATTCTTCTACGTATATTATTTTTTACTTGTAAGATTCAAACAGGTTTTGCATAGCCATTGAAAGTCATTGATTTTTACTTTTTGTTTTCAATGACTTAAGAACCCTTGAGATTAAACTGCAGTCCCAAAAATATCTGAAAAGTTCTTGAAAATAGTGTAGTTTAGCAAGAGTCAAAGATGTTTTAATTGTTTACTTTGAGTTGCCCAACGTGTTAGTTTCTTGCATGAATGCCCAAAAGCTGTTTCAGCTTTATTCAGTAATAATATAATTCTAATATTTCATCCAGATCTAACCAGAAAGAAATGCCCTTTTCTTTCAAACATACAAAAGAACTTTATACCCACAAAAAATAGGGTTTTGTTATCTTAGTAGCTAACACTGAATGCAAAAACTTATTTAAACTGAGAACCACATTGCACTGTTTTTTAGTTTCCCCTACCTCAAATTTCATGGATTCAGGTTAGGGTTGTAATTGGGCACACAGTTACAAAAAGTACCAATATATGAATGACTGATAAACCCCATAAGAATTTTCTCATTAATGAGCAAAATGAACAGCATAGAATTTGAGTCTCCTGAATTGTGGAGAGTTGCTTTTGAGCAAAATTTAAGACTTTCTGTCCTACTGTACTGTATGTGTTAGCATCTTTTGTCAGAGTTGTCAGCAACAAAATTTAACAAACTTTGATCTCTGACCAAAGCAGTATTTTTCATTTCTGTAAAATATATCTCTTGCTTCTGACATTTCTTAATTGTTCTTTTTTTCACCACGTATAACTTACACTTTTTATACATAGATCTGTTTCTTCATGCTAATAATCTATTTATATGAGAATTGTTGGTTTTTTTATACTTTGATGTTAAAAAAAGTTGATAGATAGATACGTATCTTGGATTTCATTTTCAATAACTTTTCAGGTACAAGGTCTATTTGGAACTTAAAGAGAAAATTACTCGGACAGAAGGGGGGCTAGAAAGGTTCTCGCGTGGTTATGAAAAATTTGGCATTGTGAGAACGCCTGACGGAATTTCGTATCGAGAATGGGCACCAGGAGCCAAAGAAGTGTTTCTTACAGGAGATTTTAGTATGTTTTTTGCTCTCTTCTTTACATTTATCTTGATATTTTAAATCGTTTTGTTGATTGAAGTTTTCTTTGGTTTTCTTGTCATTTTTCTATTCCTTTAACAATTGATGTGACAATGATGACAATGGACGGTGATGGTGATGGTGATGATGGTGATGGACGGTGATGGTGATGATGATGATGGTGATGGACGGTGATGGTGTTGGTGATGATGATGATGGCAATGGACGGTGATGGTGATAATGGTGATGATGATGATGGTGGTGGACGGTGATGGTGATGATGATGATGGCAATGGACAGTGATGGTGATAATGGTGATGATGATGATGGTGGTGGACGGTGATGGTGATGGACGGTGATGGTGATGATCATGATGGTTATGGACGGTGATGGTGATGGACGGTGATGGTGATGATCATGATGGTTATGGACGGTGATGGTGTTGGTGATGATGATGATGGTGATGGACGGTGATGGTGTTGATGATGATGATGGCAATGATGATGATGGTGATAAACTTAACCACGTCAGCGTTTCTAAACAAATAATTGTATAAAGCTTAAGTTAAAGTCCATTAAGAGACAAAAGATAAATAACGTTTCGCACGTTAGTCCTTCATCGGAGTGACAATGAAATGGCAGTGTTCTCTCTTCTTTTTATGGGATTTAACTTTTCCTTTACACAACTGTTTCTTTAAGAACCAATGTCATTTAATAAGTTCTCAACCTCGGATTTTACATAAAAATAAACCCAAAAAAGGACATATTGGGAACGTGAGACATTTTAATAAAGAGTCGAATGTCGCTAAACATGTGTCGTCTTGTGGCCACGAAATTAATTTTAGCAAAGCCACAGTTATTGAGAAAGAAAACAATTGAACAAGGAAAAAATTTTTAATCATGGCACACTGCAGCAACCGATCAAGCAGACAACGATTTAGTTTCACTCCCTGGACAATACACAAACATTGATTCCAACACCTCCACCTTTTATTTGCAATATAATTTATTCATTTACGTTCACGGTTTCATATCAATCAATCAATCAATCCAATTTTGATCCGGGTTTATCCCCGTAAACGGGGGTGGCCGGATTTACCCCACTTTG
>JAOEHV020144345.1:0-14310 GCA_025447995.2 Isaurus tuberculatus | reverse complement strand
TCAGTTTTGCAGTAAAAAATAGATATATGGTAAGAGAGATTTTCAATTTACTCTTAGAATGTTTTACAGTGGAGGTTTCCTTTAATTGTGCATTTATTACCTGAAAACCGAGGGCACATTTTCCAGCCATGAACTGAGCTGTGTTTGTTCGATCAAGGCAGTCCACACAATTAACGCGAAGAACCCCGTTCTAAAATTAAAACAAGAATAGAAAGAATATCGACAATTATGACAATCATGATGATGATTTGAGCCTGATATGATTAAAGATATATGTCAAGGTTCTGTTAGGGGCGGACCATTTGATTTTTGAGGGGGGGTGGGTGATTTTGAAAAAAAAAACAAATTGCGTGCAAAGCAAAAAAATAAAATATCCTGTATTGTAATAGAAGGGGGAAAAAATCCTGCCCACCCAGTGGACGACAAAAAAAAATCTTGCGGAAAAAATCACTCACCCCCCCCCTCCCCCTCTCAAAAGTCAAATAGTCAGCTCCTTACTGCTTGGACCAATACTTACCTGTTTTCTGCCGACTTTCTGCTCACAATATCCAGTTCCCATCATTCCTTCGCACCTATAAAACCAAGAACCGTAATAGGAATTGAAATACCTCTGGATAATAATAGACACAAAAGCAGAGGATGAAAAAAATATTTACAGGTTGGCTTTTTGTTAGTTAGAAGCACTAACAACGACGCAGCCTGGAAGAAGACAGCGAAGGAGACCGATGGAGACGGATGGCAGAGAACATGCGCAACCAGCTTGGTTGGAGGTGCTTGGGGAAAGTTGCACGAGTGGCAGAGAAGAGTCCGAGAGCAGATCAGAGGAACTTTGTTAGTGCCCTTTGCGACACTTGAAAGGAACCACCATGATGATGAGGATGAGAATGAGGATGATGAGGATGAAGTGAGACTGATGAGGATGACGTGAGACTGATGAGGATGACGTGAGGATGAGGTGAGGATGATGAGGATGAGGTGAGGATGATGAGGATGAGGTGAGGATGATGAGGATAAGGTGAGGATGATGAGGTGAGGATGATGAGGATGAGGTGAGGATGATGAGGTGAAGATGATGAGGATAAGGTGAGGATGATGAGGATGAGGATGAGGTGAGGATGATGAGGATGAGGTGAGGATGATGAGGATGACGTGAGGATGATGAGGTGAGGATGATGAGGATGAGGATGATGAGGATGACGTGAGGATGATGAGGATGACGTGAGGATGATGAGGATGAGGTGAGGATGATGAGGATGACGTGAGGATGACGTGAGGATGATGAGGATGAGCATGATGAGGATGAGCATGATGAGGATAAGTTAAGGTAAGTTACAAACCCGGAATCCTTCCTTAACCTATTGCAGTACAGCTCCTGACCACTATGAAAGAAACCAGTCATTTTGAACACCTAAAACAGTTACAGTGGAACAATGATTAATATGAAACGAAGATTGCTCACTGCTATTTAAATTAACTTTGAAGCTAACCTAAACTACATAAACACCCTCTGATCTTAATTCAAAAATTTAGAAACGTTTCCTGAATAATTAAAAATCCAAAAAAGTTTAAGCTTTTGGTTACAAGTGTACAGCCTATAACAAACTAAAAAAACGTGCAAACTTGCAACGAAATCAACACCGCGCCACGACAGCATCCAAGATATTCCCAATTCACACAAAACCTAAAACCAATTTTTCCCTTTTTAAAGTCTTGCATATTACCAAATTTCAAACAAATGTCGTCTTTACAAGTAGTGCATTGGGACGACCATTTTTTTTACTCGCAAGAATAAAGATGTTAAACGTCTTTACAAGTTTGAATATTGCTGGACACGCTTGGTGCTATGATCAGGCCATAGATTTTATTAATGCCGTAGTATTAAGATTAATGAGAATGGCTATTGGTACTCAATTTACCGACCTCGTAAAAGTGAAAAGCTGAGTTAACGAAAACGGTCACATAAATATTCAAAACTCGGCAGAGCCGGGAGTCGCATCTGGGACGCAACAGCTGTTAGCAATAGTTCTTTAAAAAGTTCTCCACGGTTATTTGCACAGTTTATTTTAAAGGGAAGCTCCATTACAAAACTATTTTTTTTATATCTTTTAGAACATCTGTTTCGGATTCCAGAAATGTACTTTTTAGGGCGATTCCTCAAGCCGCATCCTTAACGTAATTTACAAAACGTGCGAGATAAACGATAAGGGAGCCGCCATCTTTGCGCCCGTAATCTAATCCGTGACGTCACAACGTCAAATTGCAATATGTTATCGAAAAAATACAAACTTTATGTGAAGTTGATTAAAAAGAAAAACGTTTTTTTTATTCTGTTGGATAATTTTAAAAAAATGCAAGCAATAAATCAGTCCGAACAAGGCAATAGAGCTGATTCTTTTAACAATTTGACATTGTGGCGTCAGACGTTAGTGCAATATGGCGGCCCCCATGGGATTGACTAGCTCTTTTTTTATTCATTTTTGCAGAATATGAACAAGTGAAGTGCCTTAAAAAGTGCATTTCTGGAATCCCAAACAGATCTTTTTAAACATATAAAAAATATATTTTGGAGTGGAGCTTCCCTTTAAAAGCATTTATTGATAACCCCACACAGCCAAAAAGTACAGTCGTTACATATTTTTTATTTACCTCATCCGCTATTCCCGTCAACTTCTCTATTACACTCAAACCTTTGCTGTTAAGATAAAACAAATAGAGGAGCTCATCAGCTTTGCTTAGTATACTGCCTTCTATTACTGCCGAATTCTTTTGAGCCAGTGTACTTCAGCTGATGTACTTCGTCATTGATTTATTTTATTTTTATTTATTTATGAAGATTCTAGATGGCAACAATAGGACACGGGGCCCCTTACAAAGGTTGCAACTCCTGCAAGGAGTCGATTTTTGCCGAGGGAAGAAAACCGGAGTACCCGGAGAAAAAACCTCAGAGTCAGTATGAGATCGACAAATCTCAGCTCACGTGCAGAGCCCGGGAGTCGAACCCGGGTCGTAGAGGTGAGAGGCGCAAGTGATTACCGCTACGCCAACCTGACTCCCCGTGGTATTCTAAAGTAAATCTCAAAACATTGACAGAAACTTGGAAAGTTCGTCGGGTTGTTACCCTTTATGCTCTATAGTTTTTCAAAATTTTAGATCAGGTCACTACTGACCTTTAACGCAAGATACGAGGTGATTCGTATCCCTATGAAGACCTTTTCTTAACAAGCAACTTTTTAAAGTTGAATTGAAACTTTAAAACTAAATTTATTAAATAACTTTACCAAATGCCTTAAAAAATACAGCCAATCAGAGGCCTGGAAAGCCGTTGCATATTCCGCGGTATCCAACGGGTATTATCCAACGGGTAGTATTCCACCCGGCTTTCCCGCCATTACTTGCAAGCGACTATCGAAATGGCGCCAAAACTGTGTGCGTACGTTTCCGAAATGGCGCCAAAGTTGTCGGTTAACCTCGTGAGAGTTTCTTGCATAAAGTAAAAATTGTTTTAGAGACATGGGAAGTGAACAAGAAACTGATGAAGAACTCAAATTTTTCGCTACATGGGATAAATTAGTTACGCAATGCTTTCTAATGGGATACCGTGGAAATGCCATTTGTCACTTGTGACACGATGGCATATTCCACGGTATCCCACTCGAAACCATTGCATAACTACTATTTATTGCATTCATACTTGTACGAAAAAATGGTAAATTTCCATTACTTCCGAAGATAGTCGAAAATTTGCTGCCGAAAAATGTTTAGCCTTTTCAAATAGGGTCATACTATTTCTTAAACGTGAAACATAGGATAGCTTCAAACCTTTTGTTGGTGCGGGACATGTCCCAACCAATGTACTTGATGCCCATATCTAGAGGTAGAAACTGGTTCAGATATTCCACAATCTGCTGCAATTCTTCGCTTAGAATCTGTTCATGGCGTCTCTTTTCCTTTTTCTGAAAACAATAGTAAAAGGCCGTTGATACAAATTCAGTTCATATGTTCTACCTTTTAAAGTTATCCACTGTTTGTTCTCGATTACCAATACTTGTTATTATCATCCCACAAGAATTATGCTTTGACTGTTTCATAACACAATACCTTTACGAGGTTCAAGATGACCACGGGTGCTCCATATCTCTGTAGCAGTTGGTTAAAGTGTTGAGAAGCAGCCATACAGAATGGATCTGCTCGGTCCACTGGAAACAACAAACAAGCATAACTTAAAGCAACTATGCATCAAGCCTGAACAGCAACACCAAATCCTTTTACAAGCTTAATAGACAACGGAGCCGGCAACACCAAATCCTTTTAAAAGCTTATTAGACAATGGAGCCGGCACTAATCTAAGGTTCCTGTAGTGTTAAGATAATGAGAGTATTTTACCCTTCCTGTGGGATGCTAGTCTGTGGAAAGTTTTAAGGATTGATTTGACAGTTTTTTTCTTACTAATAAGTTGTAATTATCACGTTAAGTTAATTCCATGAATTTGAAGGTCTCCCAAGCTAAGGAGCATTTGCAGTTAGGCCCTCTTTTCTATATACGTTGCACTTGTATGCTTTTCCTCTCGTATTTTCCTTTTTTCAGTTGGTCTTGAAATGCACGCTGCGTTTCCTCATATTAGAAAAAAAAATCAAACTATAAAAGGCAAGGTTTAAAAATGATCGTCTCAGAAACAAATAAATCGATCATGAAACACAGTTACAAGCAGGAAGAGATTGCAAAATGAAATTGTTCTTTATCGAATTTAATTCGGCCAGAGGCGTCCACAAGATTGTGCATTTTACTAAAACATATTCACAAACAAAATTATTTAAATTTCGTTTAGTGAAAAATAAATTTAGATATTTACCCATGATTTGCGGCTTAGGAACGATTCCTTTATTTACATCCTATCAAGAACAAGGTAAATGTTAATAATGTAGACGTCTAGAATTTTCGTTTTCCAAAAATAAAAAAGGTTTAAAAGTTAACATTTGATAAACTCGTTATGATTATGATTATGATGATAAAGACTGTGATGACAATAAGGATGATAATAACGACGAAGACGATGATGACGACGGCGATAACGAAAACGATGATGAAGATGACAACGAACATGATGACCATTAGTTAAATATGATAAGGACCATAACAATAAAGATATTGAGGACAACAATGATGAAAATGATGATCATAATCATAATCTTAATCATAGTCATATACATAGTCATAGTCATCGTCATCGTCATCGTCAGCGTCACAGTCATAGTCATAGTTATAATCATAATCATAATGTTAGGAAAACTGGATTACGGTTTCAAATATATTTCTTGCCTGAAATTCTGAGAATTATGCACTGAATCGAAAACCAAGAACCCAGTCAAAGAACATCGTAATCAAAATATTTAGAGCATCCAATTTACGAAACATGTAGAACTTGAATGAAGTTAGGGGAACTGATCCAATATAGGGAATCCGGATCGGATTTGCGAAATAAAGCACGTTAGTGATGAAAAATACCTGAGACCAAAAAGACGGCACTGATCCCCTGAGTTGAACATAGGATGTGAAACGACCACTGCACAGCGAAATGACTGATGCATCATGGACAATCTGCTCTGTTTCGACCTCGTTTGCAACATATCCCTTTAAGTTAAAAAAAATACAGCTTCAAAAAAAAAGAAAATTAACAGAGATAAGTGCTGGTTTTATGGCTTAAAAAGGGTTTTTTTAAAGAAGAAAATCAGAAGTAAGTACTATTTGCGCTCACTCTTGATAAAAGTATCGTATTTCCTCGAATAAACGCCGCCCTCGAGTAAACGACGCACCGTGTTAGTTTAAAGTTTGAAAGGCACTGACAAAAATCTGCAACATCGAATTTATCTGACTTCTTACGCGTTTACAAGCGCAACAAGTTATAGTTTTAAAACTGTAAAGCTTGATTGGTATAACCAGACAAAGAACTGTATCCTTTTTTCTACTTTTTAAAGTAAAGTTACGGTTGGTTGTTTAAAAAGATAAACAGCATTTTAAATAAACGCCGCCCTCGAATAAACGCTGCACCCAAATAATGAAAAATTTAATAAACGCCGCGGCGTTTATTCGAGGAAATGCGGTACTCTAAATGAAAAAGGGGTTTTAGATGGTCACTTAAAGAGAGGCAGACCTTGCAAAACGTAGTCGCAGCTAGTAAAGGAAGAAAAGAGGTTCTTCAGCCTTACAGCCGCCTGGTTAGCTTAGTTGGTAAGGTGCCAGTCTATCGTGCGGGAGGCTCGGGTTCGATAACCGGTCAGACCAACATTAAGGGTCTTAAAATAATTGAGGAGAAGGTGCTGCTTTTGCTCTAGCATCTGCAAATGGTTAGACTTTCGCGTCTTCTCGGATAAGGACGTTAAACTGTAGGCCCTCGGACACATCTGTATGTTTACGTGTGTGTCTGTCATGTCGAAGGTCTCCGTCCACCTTCGAGTGGTAAAGATGGTGTCCCCAATTAGTAGGCCTATGGCCAGCTAAATAAATTGACACCTAAATAAGGTCATTATTATTATTATTATTATTATTATTATTATTATTATTATTATCATTATTATTATTATTACAGATGAAGGCAACCTCTATAGAATGAAACAGGGAGGGCAACTAGGAAATGTTTAACACACGTGTAGAGGCCAATTGACGTAAAATGGATGATGTGTGAACGAGCAAAGCAAAAATTACGAACAATGATAAAATCTACATAATACCTGATCATTTGCTCCTCTCTTAAGAAAACGTGTACCGGCAAACTCCGCTGATCTCCGGGCGATTAAAGTCACATAAATGGGCCTCATATACACACATATATCTTCATTAATGTCAAGGATTAGCGTCTTTTGTGCACACCATCACCCAATAGAAGCATAAACATCACAAAGCGCAAAATGTCAAATTTAAATAACAACTTTTGGACGTATAAATAAAACTGGTAGTAAGAGGATCGGAAGGCCTCTAGCGGGTTAACGGAAGTTTCAGTATTTTAAGTTAGTATTTAAAATGGTTTCTGAAAAGTAGGGGGATGGTTCTTTTTGTTCATTTTTTTGAGAATCATAACAATAAATATTACTCTACTAGTTCAAAGCAATTTACAAGCTCTTATACATAACAACAGCGTATTAAAGTAATTTATTATATGGCTAGATTGTTACCTGCAATCTGATTGGCTGCTGGGAGGGCAAGATTTCCCTGTAACGACCGGCCATTATGAGATTTTTTTTGACATTTATTTTTGACTGTTCATTTTTGAAGAAATAATTTTTGCCTGTTTTTCGTGACGACTGCCGATTTGGTGAGTGAACATTGTTTGAAATGAGAGCGCGCGCACAAGCGGATATGGAAATTAACTTCGGCGGTGTTTTTTCGTTTTCTTCCGAAAATAGACTAAAGGCCATATAATAAATAACTTATTAACCTCGTCCGTTCGGACATTACAGGGAAATCTCAGACCTCTGTCTTGTTGTAATGACCGAGCGATATGAGATTTCCCTGAAATGACCTCACTCTCGGTTAATAAGTAGTAAGTTTAAGGATAACGTACGACGTAACGTAATATAAAGCTCAGCGTAAGGTTTATACGTAACAGTAGGGTTTTAAGGTCATTTATAAGTATAACGTACGACGTAACGTAATATAAAGCTCAGTGTAAGGTTTATACGTAACAGTAGGGTTTTAAGGTAATTTATAAGTATAACGTACGACGTAACGTAATATAAAGCTCAGCGTAAAGGATACCGGACTGGCCGACAAACCCATTAATAATATGTAACACCCAGTCTGGATGTACAACGTCCTCAAAATGCCTCAGCAAATATTTGTTCCATACAAACTTGTAGCACACTCTGTTTTTGTGTCTAGCATCTCGTTTTGTTAGATTTTGTGTTCTTTTCTTCAGACACTCTCCACAAATTTCAATGTTTTGTCGTACGTTAGGAAGCGCACTACCAAATTCGTCTCTTTCTGGTTCGACAGGGGTGACGTTAATTTTCATCTGTTCTTCAACCTTATCGGCTTGAAACTGAAGATCTGTTTCTGCATTTGGCGTTGTTTGTTGATCGCAGTCCTGATGCTCACTTTGAGCAGATGTATAACTACTCTCTGAGCTAAATGAGGACTCGATTCCTTCTTCCTTTGCTTTCAATTTACTTGAGTCTACATCCTGTCTTTTATCTGAGGTAGAGAATGGAGGATCGTGACAAAATGTCGTGCTTTCTCCGACGTCCCGCGGTCTGTTACAACAACATTCACTCAGGGACCCTCGTCCTTGAAGCAAAGGGCCGAAACTCTGCTGTAAAGTCATTGTCAGGTCATAGCTGTAACTGTATTCAAAAAATGAAAAATTTTTAATACTACCATAACGAAAATATATAAATGTATAATAAATTAGTGGACGGTGAAGGTATTAATTAGGAAGGCGTTTAGAAGAGGAAGGAAAAACCACAGATGAGATGGAGAGAGAAGATGAAGAAAGAAAGTCCCAAGATTGGATTGAAAGAAGAAGATGTGGGGATCGCAAAAAAAAAAAACTAGAAAAGCTATAGGTAAAGTTGGTAACCAGGCTTCAGTTTGATTCTCCCAAAACTATTAATTTTGTTTCTGTAAAATGACGTGAATACAAACCTGAAATAAAAGTTACTTGATAGGTCTACATTTTGAAAAATCTTGACGTACCTGAAATAGGGAAAAAAAACAAAAGATATAAACAATGTCTACTTCTTAACAGGAATCAACACAAAAGAAAAGGAACAGGAAATGATAATGTGATATACTTTGTAGCATGGCTATCAGTTGGTGTGGTTGGCGCAGTTGGTAAGATCTCTGCCTTCCAACCACAAGGTCCCAGTTTCAATTCCTCAGCTCTACCGAAACTTGAACATTTACTGTATGTGACCTTCTTTTCCACCAAAGCTTACTCAACTTTCCATCCTTGCGAGGTTGGTAAATGAGTACCAGCTTTGACTGGAAGCTAACCTGTGATAGATTAGTGTCCTGTCCAGGGGGAGTCAAGGATTCTCATCCGCTCAACACTACATAAACCGGAGATGAGTGCCGGCTCCATGGGCTATTACTAGGCTTGTAAAATTATCTTGGCAATTTTGCAGGCAACCAATGAATTTTATTTTCAAAGAAATGCAGGATTTCATTTTGTTCAAACCTGCAACCTCTGTAATACAGAAAAAGATGTAAAATTTTACCATTGAAGCCATGGTTGGTGGTGGGAGGTTAGTTTTTCATGGTCCAAAAGTTGAGTCTAGGTCTATAAAGATAGTTTTGAGACATTCCTGCTAAAAACCATGGTAAAATTTCAATCACAATAATTGCTGTACACCTCAGAAAAACCCATTAAAATTGACACATGATTTAAACAGCACTAGATTGAAATGATAAATCATCACTATGTGTGATATGGTGGCATGGTTGGCGCAGTTGGTAAGATCTATGCCTTCCAACCACAACGTCCCAGGTTCGATTCCTCAGCGCTACCGAAAATTGAACATTTGTGTTACCTTCTTTTCCGCCAAAGCTTACTCAGCTTTCCATCCTTACGAGGTCAGTCAATGAGTACCAGCTTTGGCTGGGAGCTAACCTGTGATAGGTTAGTGTCCCATCCAGGGAGAGTCAATGACTCTCATCTGCTTAACACTACAGAAACGGGAGATAAGCACCGGCTCCATGGCCACTAGGCTCGTAAAAGGATTTAGCTTATGGGTGATATAGGTAGCTGACATTTCGAGTGTAGCCAGCTAAGTAGTGTTGGGAGATGGCTTTCGAGTGTTAGTACTTTGTTAGATAAACTGTAATTTAGATTAAACTCAGATTGAAGTTTTTATGATCATTGCCTAAGTAGTACAAGGAGAAACAGCAATGTTCTATTTTCTTTAGGGTTTTTTAATTTGCTGTTGTTTGTTGTCTAACTGACATGTTTTAGTATTGGATCTTACTCACTGAATTTTTTCTTTTTGTGATAGTTTTGGCACCTACACTAAACATTCACTTTCCAATTATGGCCATACTTACTTTCCTTCATCTGGGTGCTGGTACTTTTGTCTCACAACATCATTTGGAATTGGAATCATTTGAGTGTCTTCAATCTTGTATATTGTATGACCACCAATCTGTGCTTCCCTACACAGTAAAAGAAAATGGGATATAAAAAGTTATCATAAAAAATATAGATAACAGACTTAATATACAATAGAACCCCCCTAAACCGGACCCTCATTAAACTGGAATCCTCTCTTTACCAGAAATTTTTTCTCGGTCCCAAAATCTCTGTCATTCATTTTCTCCACTGATTTTTAACCTGAGTAAACTGGAACCCTCAATTCCAGAAACCAGACACTCTTTTCAGTCTCTAATCACTTACTGACCAAGAAGCTGACCTTGTTAAACTGATCGTGAAAGTTTTAAGCTGGCCACCAAAACCAAATCACATGTTTAATTGTAATCATTCAGCAGTGAAATCCCAAAAACACAGTTAAGATTGACAGCAGAAGTGAGAAATGCACATGAGCTACTTACTTCAAAAATTTTTTGTTCTATCGGTACTGAAGCAAAAAATCTAAAGCCAACAATCATGCCACAATTGTCTTTTGGGTAAAACCTCAGTTAACACTAGACATCACTCTAAACTGGACATTTCCTCCAGTCCAAGGCGTGTCATCGCCCAATATCTTCAAGATGATAAATGCACAAAACAACCAAGAGAAAAGATGAAAAAAAGAAACAAGATTATTAAAAGTACATCTTATTAAATGCATTTCTCGACTCTAAGATGTTCTGAATGGGACTCTGAAGCTTCCAAATGCGAGTCTATTGCCCTAGCTTGGTACAGACTATTAATGTTTCCTTCAGAGCTTGCAGTGCTGTACTAAAACAATGCTCTATATTTTGATCATGGTAAATAGTAGGACAGATATTGGGCAAGGTTACATCCACAATGGGTCAACAGGTGGAATGCACCAAGTATGGCTTATTACAAAACATGTGAACATTACACAAAAGCCGGTGTTGATTGAGAAAAGGCTTGAAAAAAAACTGATACTTTAATGCAGTTTTTCTTCTTGTTTTATCACCTTTGGTAAAGTTTTCAAGATTTCTCTTCAATTGTTTTAAGGGCCTGGGGTTCTCTGGATATACCACGAGCAAAATTTATTGTAATGCATAGTCCTACCAAGGTGGTGTTCTTTCAAGACAAACAAGGTTTTTTGCAGCCCTTAGTTAACATTCTTTTTTTATTTGCTTTAAAGATACTAAACTAAAATGCAAATAATATTTTTAAATCAAAAAGTTAACTTACTTTCTCCTTTCTGTTATTACAATGATGTAATATCCTTCGAGAAATCTGACAAAACCTGAAAATTAGTAATAAAAAAAATATGGGTTAAAATAATTAATATTTTCTGCTTTAAACACATTTTAATGCTGTCTAAGCTTCTTGATCATTTATAATTTAAAGAAATTTGCCCTATCCATCATCATCATCATCATCATCATCATCAGTTCTTTTTGACTATTGTGCAGTATGTGGCATCAATGTCCACATATGTTGACTGCCATCAAGTTTCCTTGCTCGCTGCACGCATGGCCTGTCTAATCTTCCCTCTCCACAACACCCTATCCAAGGGGTCGGCAGACAATAGTCCCCATTGTCTGCAGTCCTGTTTTGTTACTTCCCTCCAGGACAATCTTGGTCATCCAGGACCCTGACGACCCTCAACCACCAAATCACTGGCAAAATTACTTAATTGCCCCTGTGAATCGGGCGACATGCCCAAACCATCTGAGACGACGCTCTCTCAACACTAGTTCAAGGTCGATTAGCCCAACCTTATCCAGCAGGTCCCTAAATGGTACCTATCAAGTAGTAATTCTATGTAGGGTATCTGATTGTTTGTTGCCTATATTCTACTCAGGCAGAATGGTTGCACTGTCAAAACAGGCAATATCTCTGCCTTCCAACCACAAAGCCCCGAATTAGAACATCTCATTCTACTCTCTTCTTTTTTGCCAACTTCATTATTCCCTTTGCTGGTAGTCAGTTGCCATGATCCCCCAGTTAGTACATCAGGCCTTTCTGGGCCATTTATCCAACTACATTGGTGTTCCTATCATTCTTGTCGTACACGAGTGGGGGCACCCACGGGGTACTTCAGGCTGTACCCCACCCATTTCTTTTCCGGATAATAGAGTACCACCATCTGCTGGTAGCTAACATGGAATGGATTAGTGTGCCATCCAAGAAGAATCAAAGACATCATCTGCTTTAACACTACAGAAACCAGAGATATGCACCAGAAAAATAGATCACTGGGCATTTAAAGGCTTTAGTAAGTAGTTTAGCTTCTATTTTGCAGTAGAAACAATTTTTTTGGAGTTCAGTGATATGATATAATAATAATAATAATGACTTTATTTAGGTGTCAATGCATTCTAGACAGCCACAAAGGCCTACTAATTGGGGACACCATCTTTACCACTGGAAGGTGGACAGAGACTTTTTCATGTGACAGACAAATACGCACATAAACACAGAAGTCTCCGAGGGCCTACGGTTTAACATCCTTGTCTGAGAAGATGCGAAAGTCTAACCATTTGCAGATGTTAGAGCAAAGGCAGCACCTTCTCCTTAATTATTTTAAGACCCTAAGTGTTGGTCCGGCTGGGAATTGAACCCAAGCCTCCCGCTCGACAGACTGGCGCCATACCAACTAGGCTAACCAGGTGGCAGTATATGATATAGGATTTAATACCACTTTTACTTGAGTGGGTAAGCTATGCAAGAAGGTCTCCGAGGGCCCATGGTTTAACATCCTTATCCAAGAAGACACAAAAGTCTAACCATTTACAGATGTTAGACCAAAGGCAGCACATTCTCCTTAATTATTTTAAGACCCTAAGTGTTGGTCCGGCCGGGAATTGTTCCCCGGCCTCCCACACAGCAGACTGGCACCTTACCAACTAGGCTAACCAGGCAGTGGTTCAATTGATGGATTCAGTAGAAAACTGACAAAAGGAATTTATCATAAATTTAGAAAAACTCACCAAGTATCCCATATGCTGATATGCTTAAATGTAGACCTCTGCTACTACCATCATAACTTTTGTTATTTCTAGTGATGTTACCAGCATTTATCATTGACAAGAGTTCTTTGATTTGACGTTGACTGTATTCAACCTCGAAAGTGAAATTAATTTAAGTTAGCTATTAAAACACTGCCAAAAATGTAAGGTTACTTTTCCTTCTTAAAAACATCTTCAGGCATAATAAAAAAAAAATCAAGTTACAAATCGATTTATATAAAAGGCATTACAGCCATTTTGATTTACAGGTGCAGTTTGTTTCTGATGTCCTACTTGGTTTTTAAAGGGCATCAATCAAAAAACTTTGGCTTAGAGCAGCTACCGACAAGATCCAAGTCAAGTATGCATGTCAAGACAACACGAAAAAGTGAAGGCGTAATCATCTAATGCAATGGGATTTGGCTTTAAAAATTACAATTCAGGTACTGAGGTAGTATAGACGTACTAGTACCAAAATTTATAAATTTTTTTAGACAAAATAACACCTGGCACTTGTAAGCTTAAGATATTCGGCTATTTTTATACCTTGTCGTCAATAATCACGAGTTCTCTCGGCTCAGTCCGGTCGATCTTCAGAACGCGGAACCTTGTCTCGGCATTGTTTGCGCCCACTAAATACAACCTCTAAAAAAGAAGAAACAAATACTAAAACGAATGATCATACTACCAAAACAATCGCTAGACTTTTTTCCGAAGAATGATCATACCGATTTTGTTTCATAAAGAACAATTCGCTGCCTCGCACAGATCTCCCTTAATTCCGCCATCTTGGATGTTGTAAAGTTTACAGGCGCGGATACCAAGCTTTTGTTATCATGCGATCGTCCAAAGATCAACAATGGACATTCTTTTATTATATTTACTGAAAAACATGATATATTTGCCATAAACCGTCATCTTGGTAGAAATTTAACTTCAAAGTAAGTTAGAATTTACATCTCTACCAAACAATTAAAGATCGAATGCCGAGATCATTGGTATTTCGAACAAGGGGCCGTCATGGTTATGCCGTCAAGTTTTCTCCTTTCAACGGACAGCGTCTGGTTTGTTCTACCTCGCAGCATTATGGCATTGCTGGTATGTTGTTCTCTTCTTACCCAGCGGGTGATATGATCCACGCCTATGTGATGCTTAGGTTTCATTCATATGTGCCATGTCAGTTCCTAACGTTTGCTGTTATGTTGCTTTTTTGGGGGGGTTGGGGGGCAGGGG
>JAOEHV020144344.1:17777-28357 GCA_025447995.2 Isaurus tuberculatus | reverse complement strand
TCAACATTATTTCATAGTTTATATCTACTCGCCGACGCATTTAATAGTTTTTTTAAAAACTATTTACTTAAGTTCTATTTAATAGTAGTTGCTTAACTCTTGCTGACATCCCTGTTCTTAAGCTTTGCTGCCAAAGGATTGAATAAACAAATATCTATTTAATATTTATTCATTTATTTAAAACATACATTTTTGTTGATGTAAACAAACACTCTTCCCTCGTCTTGTTTGTCCGTGTACTGGGGTGCTCCAACCAAGACATCTGTAAACCTTAAATTACAAGACATGCATGACCTAACCTCAAAGAAACAGCTCACTTCTTTGCTTGGTGAATGAAACGAAGTAAAATGGATAGCTCAGGAAAAAACAAGTTGGGTTTTGGATTTTACATGCCTTGTACAGTTTCAGTGAAATTTTAGAACACGTAATGAAGTCAAATTACTGTACGGTGTAAAATCTTTTCTCACCCTCTTTTTGGATTAGTATAGATTGATTTGGTGTGGATCAAAATTGAAGAAAATCGAAAAAATATAAATAAAAGGAAACTATTTATTAATTCCATTAGATAAACTTCCTATATAGTCAAAGTCACCATGTACCATTGTAATCTTTCCGTATTAACAGAAATTCGTTAAACTTCGTGTAGATTTTACAATTGACGTTTGACCCACTTAACAACCAATTAGAGTTTAAAAGAATAGTTTCAATAAAATTAGCTATACTAATAAATTAAACTTTAAAGTTAAAACGGAATAAAGCATATGTTATTAGCTTTTAATAAATTAAAGATAAAGATGAGGTAAAATGTTTTATAAAATTAGATTCTTAAAGTGCATACTAACCCGTCGTTGTTCAAATCCACTGCGCATAAAACACTCCCAAAGTAGCTTGCAAACTATAAATAAAAAGGGGTTTTTTCCTTTAGTTTTGTTTTATTTATCACTTACTGTTTTTGTTTTTTAAGGTAATTTTTCAAAATTCCTTCTGCGGGTAGGTATCTAAGGGCCTCTATACTTGGAGCGAGTTGTCCCGGCAAAGCGAGATATCTCGGCATGCCGCGTTTCCCGGCTCTAATGTGTTTTGCCTTTTGGTTTACATGTAGGTAGGTTATCCCGGCTTGCCAAGTTTCCCGTCTCGGAGAGCCGGGATATCCGGCAAGCAAATACAACTTTTTGTTTATTTAGTACATGTAAAGGCTTTGTAGCCGAGATCTCGGCCAGACGGGACAAGATTTGAAAAGATCATATTACGCGTTGTTGACAAACGTGACTTAACGACCGGGTGATGGCATGAAATACAATCCGCGTTGAAACTGTCTCGGTCATGTAAATGCCAACTTATTATCGTCCTACCAAGCCGAGATGTCTCGGCCTCCTGGGACGACTCGCTACCTGTAAAGAGGCCCTAAGTTAGTAAGACCTCTGACTGCCAAGTGGGAGGACCCGGGCTCGATCCCCTTCTTGAACATTTGCACCGCTTTCTTTTTGCCGAATCCTTCTGTATGAATAGGAACATTATTTCGTTTCTTTAAGCACCTATCAATGTTAATCCCCCGGGGAAAGGCCGGGCTAAGGGAAGGATCAGTCCAATGTGTATTGCCCCAGGGTCGGGCATTTGTCATGCATGCTCTGCCCCAGGGTGGGGAAATTTGAGAAAGCGTATGATTTTTGGCCATCAAATATATCCCAAGGTCGGGACCTTAGGTTTCGTTTGACTTTTTTTAGTCAGCCCGAAGGTAGGGCATTTGTTAGAAAAAAATGAAAAAATGTCTGATCCCAGCCCCTGGCCCGGCCTCCAGCCCTGGAGACTTAATATTGATAGCTGCATTAATCTTCTCATCTCTCGACATTTTATAGGGGAAGTTAAAAAACCCACGGTATTTTCGATAATAACAGCTGTAGAATTCAGCTGTATTTAACCAAGTATCTCACTAGTAGTTTCTCCCAGGCCCCCTTGAGTTAATTCAAATAAGACAAACTGTCAAAAATACCGTTAGTTTGTAAGTGGACTCACGTTCGTAAGAGACAGAGTGGAGGACGCCCACATCGTTGTAAGTAATTTAGATTTATAGTTTTTTACTTTATGCCTGCTATTATTCATTCGATTTTATTTAATTTATCGCTAGCTTACGGATTTACATCAAAACATATGTTCGATCGAGTTTTCGTCAGTGCAATGATGGTTAGTTTCACGTCCAAGTTGTACGGACGCTACTGCAGCATGTTGTAGTATGCCCTGGCCCGCAGGGAGGGGGTAATTATTCTCGTATAGTAGTGTAGTTCTATGAGACAGTTCTATATTTAGGTTAACCCAAAATGTTGTAAAACCCAGAAATTCAGCCACTGACAGCCATCGCAATTGAAAGCAGGCAAACCAAGTTGTAATCACCATCATTTTTATTTAAAGCGTGCATGACAACAGGAAAAAAACGCAAAGCAGTGCATTATACGCTCACCGAGTTCATGAAATCACGTAATCTTAGTTTATAAATCTTTCAAAACTGCCGAGACAAACAAATGTGTTACCTTTAGATTTTTCGGTCGGGGAAGGTGTGATGCAACTTGTAAATCTAGTCCAATGTTGTTATAGACAATAACCTGCATGTCATAAAAAACAATGTTAGAGATTAGTTAATAATTATGTTAATAACTAATATGTTTGTGATTAGCAAGCGGAATGCAAATTAAACCAAAGAATGAGAAAAGAAAGAAATGCTTTTCAAGGCGGTCGCTTCTTACAAGGTCCATAAATGACCATTGGGTAGAAAGCTGTTACAAAGGAAGACAATGAAATTTGAATGATTGATGAACTCAAGTCTTGAAAAAGACGGTCAAAAGGAGAGCAGGAAGAGGAAGACAAGAAGAAACGGGAAATACGGGAGAAGAATATGTTACTTGGAACTTCTAAAAAAAGCGAGGAGCTTTGACCAAATAATTGCAGTCTTGTGGAACGAGGGAAAGTTTTCAGAGATTGAATAAAAAAAGACAGCTCAGCAGAGAAATAACCGTGAAATACATATAAATAGAGTTTAAGAGGTAGCACTATGCTGATGAAAGAGATAAGCAAGTTTTTACGAGTTTTCTTGTTCAGTTGCATTGCAGATGTGCACCAGGATAAAAGTCATACCAAAAACACGAAAGAAGCTATTCTTGTACAAGTTTGAGCCGTCCATGGAAATGGATACCTTCAGGAGATTTATTGAAAGTCTAGTTTAGTGTTAGTGGAGTTTAAAACTACGAGACAACATTCCACAACAAAATGAGGTTGAGATTCAGGGCACTAGCTATATCAACCACATCAAGCAACTCAGAAGTTTCAGCTGAGCATTAAAACGAAGTAGTATCCACCAGAAAAGATACTAAGCTCTTAGAAAATATCGTCGAGAAAAATCATTTCGTCCCATGTAACAGAATCCGGAGTCCAGAATCCAGGAAAATTTGATTGTTGGAATCCGGAATCCACAATTGTGGAATCCGTAATTCAGATTTGATTTGGAATCCGGAATCCAAAGTGCTCAGAATCCGGAATCCATCCTCTGATGAACAAAAAAAAAGGTTAAAGAAGTCCTTAAAGCTAGAGCGAAGAGAGAGGCGGATATTCAAAAAGGTGAGAAAAAAAAACACTGCAAAAACAATGCTTAAATTTGAAATCCAGTGATTTAGGCTTAACTTGGAATCCGGAATATAAAAGAGTGAAATCCGGAATCCAAGGAGTCGGAATCCGGAATCAGAACCTGTTACATGGGACGAATCATTGCTGAAAAAGAAAAAGACAGTGGTTCCATGGACATGTCCTAGAGAAGCACTAGCATTGATCCAGTAGCACAAAGAAGACTGACCATGGTGAAAGACAATCTGAATTTTTCAAATCAGTTGCAGAGAAAGGAAAATTCTGAAACACTATAGGTCTTGAGCTTCCTTAAAAGCCCATCATACTAAACCTTGTTACATTGCAATTTTACCTTTCCAAAATTTTCGTCTCCTCGCGGAGCTCCAGCAATATACTCTGTAAAGAAACAAATTTGCAGTGAGTTTTCTTGGGGTTAAAAGTAAACAATTAAAGAGCGGGAGGGTTTGAACCCGGTCTGTCTGTACGTCAAACATCAAACGAAACTTCGTTAAAACTTTATGAGAAAACGTACCGAGATTGTTTGTTGTCGAGATATGTCCATAAGCAACTGAATAACCTGTTTTAGTAGAAAAGTAAAAAAATAAATGATTAAATGAATGATGAATATGAATATGGAGATGGAGTTGGAGGTGGAGGTGGAGATTCGGATATAGTTGGAGTTGGAGATGGAGAAGGAGATGGAGATGGAGATGGAGTTGGAGATGGAGATGGAGATGGAGATGGAGATGGAGATGGAGTTGGGAGTGGAGATTCGGATATAGTTGGAGATGGAGATGGAGATGGAGATGGAGATGGAGTTGGAGATGGAGATGGAGGTGGAGGTGGAGGTGGAGGTGGAGGTGGAGGTGGAGGTGGAGGTGGAGGTGGAGTTGGAGATGGAGATGGAGTTGGAGATGGAGGTGGAGATTCGGATCTAGTTGGCGGGGGAGGTGGCGGGGGAGGTGGTGGTGGAGGAGGCAAAGTAACAGATTGACATCCCTGCTGATTCGGCCCCGTAGCAACTGTCTTGTTGTCTGGACAACATCCATATAAGGTAACTTCACAGTAAACATTGTGCGCCCCGGGAACGTACGTGGGGGGTTGTACAGTTGTAGTTGTAGTAGTCCCTGTTGTTCCAGTCTTTCCTCCTTTGAATGCAACAATAAAAGTTATAAAATCTTTTGAACAAGTTTTAGGGTCCATAAGAAACAAAAACCTTTAAGTAGAGTTTTAGATTGAGATAGCTTTTGATTGGTGAACGTTTTAAAGTTTGTTGTCATAATGTTGCTCTTACGAAATAATGAATTATAGGCTAATTATTGTTAGAAAAATTTTAAAAAGCTAAAACGCGTTTTCGACCGTGCGGTTATTATCAGTAGAATGTTGAGTAATTTGCATACAGTTGGGCTTTGGTCTACTTAAGTCATTCCCAAGGAAAAAAGTTTTGCATTAAAGCAATGAACTTGTTTGTTTAAGGTTGGTTTTTCACTGGCAATTAAAATTCCTTCTGTTATTATTTTCCGTCGGAAAGTTGTTTTGTTTATTGCGCACGAAGACCCATTTGAATTTGTGATTTGGATTTGTCAACAGATAGTGTGCCGGTTTTGAATCATGCATCATATCTTCATGTTCGGCCATTCTTATTGTAAATTTCTTCTTTAATTAATATTTTTTTGGCTCTGTGTAGAGCACTCAAGATGCTGTTTCGTTTCCAGTTTTATAGTACTTTAGATGACCAAGGAGTTGGGACTTTCCTTGCTTTACGATATACGCGGCGGTGGAAAGATCCGTCTTGATACTTGAATACGGAGGCAAAAAAATGGCCTGGTTTGTACTCAACATTGAAAAATTAGGATTTATTAGTTGCTTCCGTCTAAGAAAGGAAGTTCTTAGCGAGTTTGAGGAACAACATGACTCTTGCTATGGAATAAACATTAGCATTCAGACACGAAACTCAGAAGGAGGCCCTATTATATTTTAAGGAATAAATGCGCAACTTCTAATGAAAGAAATGGTTTCCGTGTAAGTTTAAATTTTCCACTACAACGTTTTTTTTAAATATGAACTCTTTATCTGGCTTATAATCATCATTCTCATCATTGCCATAGCATGAGCTAATTAGCGGTTGAACCTCCTGATTGTATACTTCCAACAGTACAATCCTCTAGTTCTAAATTTCACTACATATAAGGAGTATTTTTATCAAACCTTACCTTCAGGACACACAGGAGTTTTGTTGCTAACCTCGGTCCCCTTAATTTCATCTCCACTTTCCTGATCCACACACCAACATGTTGTCCGATCAGTCATTGGAAAGCTGTAGCATTGAATCTGCTTGTATCTGCCATCGGACAGACATTCAGGAATGAACCGATCCATTTCTCCGCTTTCACGTAACTTCGCCTGCTCCATTTGGCATTTAGATAGGGTAGGCGTCTGAGGTTGACTGACAGGAGGAGGGGCTTGGCTTGCATATGACGTGTCAACCGGACACCCTTCCTTGTTGGGTCCTTTGGCAAATGTTTTGTTGTCATGGCAACAGCCGTAGGGTGCAATTTTACACGGTGATGTTTCGGACGGTATAATGGCTTGATCGCCAGCTGTGGAAATCAAGTTTTTGATAATGCTGTCAACAATATTGTGTATTAATTGTAGTATACAGGAGAGCTTTTAACCTCCAAACTATCAATTCTAATTGCTGCAGGAATGTGGAAATTGAACTGAGACAAATTTTACAGCGCAGTCAACGACACCGAGATTATGTGTGTATAGAATAATAACGGATGAAGTCAAAAAATATTATTTCGTAATTTCAAAAAAAATGGATTAGATATGTAATAAATGATTTTACAAGAGCTAACTGTGCACATTGTTCACTTAATTGCCTGCAGCTCACACAAATAAGCAACGATAAGCCATCAATGCTTCCCTTTTCTCTATAAACTCCAACCTTTTTATACTTAATTCATCCTAGCTATAATCTTCCCTGGCACAAAACAAACAACTTTCAGTAAATAAGCTGCTCCTGTAGCAACAACCACCAAGCAAGAACCGGTTCTAATCTCTCCCAAGTTTTGTAACTTTTTTCACAGGTGATACCTAATTCATAAGTACATTATAGTTAATAAAATTATTTGTTTTAGTTAGTGTATGTGCATGAGATATGTAGTAAACTTACCACAAGTTGGTTTATCTCCATTTGTTATCCTTGTTCCTCGTATCTCTTGTCCATCTTTATCCACACACCAACATTGTTTTGGGTAGCTATCGTGCTCAAAACACTGCAGGGGGGTGAAGTCGCCATTTCCATCACATTCCGGTACAAAAATATCCGTAATGAAGGGAGACAATGCAATCTTTCTTTCTTCCTCACATTTTGAAGGAGCTGAAAAAAAAAATGAAGTTATAGTAAAGTAATCGCCCCATGTAACAGAGTCCGGAATCCAGCAAAATTGGATTGTTGGAATCCGGAACCCACAATTGTGGAATCCGGAATCTAGATTTGATTTGGAATCTGGAATCCAAAGTGCTCAGAATCCGGAATCCACCTTTCGATTAACAAAAAATGGTTAATGAAGCCCTTAAAGCTAGAACGAAGAGAGAGGCGGACCTGGTCCGTGCTTTTGATTGGTTTGTTAAACAATAACATTTCTAACAAGAAGCTTCATTGTAGCCTAGACTCGGGCTGGCTGCGAACATTGCAAAAACAATGCTTAGCTTTGAAATCCAGTGATTTAGGCTTATCTTGGAATCCGGAACAAAAGAGTGGAATCCGGAAACCAGAGGGTCGGAGTCCGGAATACAGAACCTCTGTGGATTTTGTTACATGGGGCGAAACTAAGATCTTCCCTTCGATAATTTGAATCTGAATCTCGTTGAAGAATCTTTCAGCAGAATCAAGTTCACTTGGTGGTTAAAATAGATTCTCTTAGACGTATTTTCAAAAGACAAAATCTGATGGAGTTGGAACGGAGAGTGGTGATATAGATGGAATTAGAGATAGAGAATGAGATTTAAAAAGACAAGAACGAGAAAAAAAATTATCAAACAGTCTGAAGTTTTACCGATAAGAGAATCAACTAAAGTTTACCTCTTGGTGAATTACTCCCACAAGCAACTTTGTCCGCTGAGTTTCTAGTTCCTTTGATTTCCTTTCCTTCTTTATCAACGCACCAACATTGTTTTGCAGCACCGCTTTCAGCAAAACACTGTTTGTCCTTGTATCCGCCGTCATCATTACACTCGGGGACAAAACTGTCCTGAATTTGCTGAGCAATCTTTTTCTCTAGCTCACAAGTTGTGTCTAAAAGTACAAAGAAAATTTCAGGGTTAGTTCAATATTTCAATCGTAGTGTGATAAGTTTTTTTTTAAATTAGACTATTTTTCAATAATTCTATAAAATGGATTTTTTAGTTTGAAGTTTCTTAGGATTCTGTTGGGTTTCAACCTATGACAAACTTTGCCTTGGAGTTTGGTCTTGTCTATATTCAAGAGTAAATAAAAACTCTCAATGAACCCTTTCTCTCTCACGCTTAAATTTGTGTAAGCAATCAAACTCACGATCTTCAGTTAGCCTGATCTTGCAATATTATTTTATGAGTTTTCCAAAGTTAGTGCTTAGTAACTTGTTGTTAGCGGTTATTTGCAACAAAAAGTAACGTTTTCTTGCTGTGAACCTTTTTGATGATTTGTTTATAGTTCCAAAAATCTACACAAAACGTCAGCTTGTTAGTTCACAACATAAAAAAGTAACTTACTTTGCCCGTCGGGGTTCGCGCTTGGCACGTTTGGGAACCTTTGCTCATAAGCATTGGCACTTGATTGGGACGGCGCGGGCGCTGGCGCTGGTGAAGGATACGGTGCATAGGCGGGAATCGGACTGGGTGCCGGTTGCGGGTAAGGTGCTGGTGCCGGGTAGGGCGCCGGTTCTGGGGCCGCGTAAGATGCGTAAGCAGATGCAGGGGAGGGATTCGCGACTGATGACGTAGAATACGCCTGGTCGGGGGCCGAGTAGGGGGAGGGGCTAGCCGCAGCGGACGGAAGAGCGACGGTTTGAGCCAACACTCCGGCGTTCAGAGATGTCGTGTTTGTCGAGCCAGGAGCAGATGCTGAATCTAAATAATTTACGGTAACATTTCGGATACTTGAATTATTCGTCGTCAAATTACCAATGGTTTGCGGGATCGCAACAACATTAACTCGTGTGGAATTACGATACTGAGTAGGGTTTTCCGGTATCGCGTTAATCGTAATATTCTCAGTAGCCATGGATGAAGAATTTCCAGCTACACTCTGTTGTTCTGAACTTTTGGGTATGGCGTTGATTGTAATATTTTGAGTTGATAAATTTCTTGGAGTTTGAATAAAATCAACTGAAATATTTTTTTGATCTTCCCATAGGCTGTCGGCGGCTTGGGGCGCTTGCGCCTGACCGGGGTAAGGATAGTGAGGATATGGTATCTCACCTGGGTTAATGTTAGGGTTCGTATAAGCTCCCATAGGGGGAGCTGAAGAGTTAGACGCCGTCTGAGCAGGAGTACTCTGGGAGAATGCTGCAGATTGTTGGATGTAACCTCCACCAGTACTCGAGTTCAAACTGTCGTTTCCAACCGAGGCGTACGGTGCCTGCCCTGGTTCATCAGCCACTGTTGTTTGGTTTGATAGTTGATTTGCTCCACTGACTCCGGCTGCTGATGTTCTGTAAGTATCTACGGTATCCTGACCAGCGGTTAGAGACATGTTTGATTGCGCAGCAGGCGTCTGAGATCCAGCCGATAATGGATAGTAGTAACTCGCTTGTGACTGATCTTGGGCGTTATAAGAGATATTTTGTGCTGGAATACTTGTCCTTTCAGCCGCTGATCTCTCTATGTTTGTATATGCAGTGCTATAGTATATATTGTTATTTTTTGTTTGGCCAGCGGTATTAAAAGTTTGTTCAGGTGCAGAATATGCCTGCGTTTGAGGGGGATTATTGTAATATGAATTGTAATACGAATTTTGTGATGGATCTGTGCTGGATGATAGCGATCGTGGAAACACGCCATGTTCCTTTGGAATGTAGGAGTACTTTCTAGGAGCCATGTCTATTGTAACAGTTCTGTGATTATCTGTTCAGAGTAAGAAAAGTAAATATGAAATGTAACTTTCAACAACATTTTTTGCTGTTATATAACTGGTAGCAGAACTTCAAAAAATGTAAACGATATGTAAATCTTTTATTAATTAGTAAAACTTAAGTGTGCACCGTTTTATTTTTAATTATTTATTTTTTTATCAGTATTATGATTTTTAAATAATTATAACTCGGGCAAGTTTTGGCAACGTTCTTGTAGTGGTATTTAACCTGACGGCAATGTGAAAAAAATTCAGCTGTTAGTTAATCTTTACATTTAGCGCTAAAAGCAAAAACGTTATAGTTCCCAGTTTTTAAGTTAATAGCTTAGGTCGAGTATTCCTGGGTAGGAGACTAGAACCTACCTGGACTGCTGTATTCCTTGATATCGTCATATAAAACAACTTGATCTCTTTTGCCTTTCTTCTTCCTCGGCGGTTCGTACCCTATTATGTAAGGCAGCGTTTGCCAGTCAGGTCGTAAGACACAGATATCGGGAGGTTGGACAAAAGTTGAAAAATGAGAGGACTAAAACTCAGACAAAAAGATTTAAAAGTTGGATCAACACTTAATTTCGCAAACGTCTTCTGATGAGATGCAATTTAAATATCTAGGTGTGGCAAACAAAAGAGTATCGATATCAATACACTATGTAGTACCTTTTCAGTTTGAATTTAGCGGAATACAAAAATAGTTATCTGGACAGTCGTTTTGTGAAAAGATAAAGCGGAGACTAAAATGTTAAGAAAAGATCCAAATTTCTAGCAGCTTGGTGTATTTACCTGTCTTGTATATAGAGCTTGCCCAATAACCTCCACAAAACTGATCTTTCTTGCTGAGACATTCACTTGAGCA
>JAOEHV020144344.1:0-11249 GCA_025447995.2 Isaurus tuberculatus | reverse complement strand
TTGAAATAATGACAAAACAAAGTTAAAGGCAGATAAATATTTGTCATTGTTTGCTTTGCTATTATTGAAAGAACTATTTCTGAGACGTACGTAGTATAAATCTTGTGATTTGTAGTGAGTTCCGTACGGGCCCAAAATAAATATATCAGATATCGTGATGCATTGTTGGAAATGACTGGTTAATACATGTTAACATTTTATTTCAAAGCGTGAAGCGCTGACCTCCAGCTGAAAAGAACCTGCAAAAAATAATAAAAAAAGGGTTTTAGATCTTTAATTATCTTCACAAGACTTTGTAAGCAACGTGTTGAGAAAATTCGCCTTAAATGTAAAAATACTGAGAGTTGAAAAGGAGATGTCGTTACACGTTACACGTTTGTAAGAAAAGGGAATTTCCCCTTATAAAAATTATGATTAAGTTTAGCCTTAGGTTCTCTTGTGCATACTAAATAGAACTTATTTTGTGCTTGTAGTTGTCACTGTCGCAAAAGGTTTTTCCTATGAATTTTAAGATGGAATAACAAACAGAATGTCCAAAAATTTTACGGAGAAGAATGAGAGGCTCAATCTTTGGAGGGTCAAAAGTCAAGTAAATGGGAAATTCCCTTCTCCCCAGTTTATATTCCAATATATTATAAACTGCTTCGTTTAAAAGTTCAGATAATATCGAGTCTCATTCAAGAGTAGAAACCACTCGTCTGTTAAATAAGTACAAACAGTTCTTCCTTGCACTGGTTGATTGTATCATTCATTTGAACAATGATTTGTAAAATGAAGCAAGATTTGGACACGATTGCTGATAATGGAAGTTGACGCAATGGTATGCTGTGGCTGAGCGCACATTTGGAAAAAAGTTTGAACGAGTTGACATTAGCACAACGAAGAAAATGTTTCTGTTGTTTTGGTGAAAGATATAAACAAAAAACAAGGTAGGCGAATGAAGTTTTTCTTATTTAAAGAGAATTCAAAGTTGGCAGTGTTTTAATGAAGCAATTCGCAAAGGTATACATTATTAGCTTCATCGGGGATTCCCCGTTACCAAATATGAAAAAACTCGATTCTGATTGGCTGGTCTGCAATTAACAATGACAAATTTCACGCAAGACAGTTCAGTTTTAAGACAAGCGCCGTCGAGGTAAGATTATTTTCGACGAGATGGATTTCTCGAGCGAGTATTTTTCCCCTTTAACACCAGAAAACTGTGAATACGATGCAGTTGAGAGTTACCTAAACCGAACGAACTTTACAGAAAGCGACGGAATAACTTCATGGATGACAAACGACGTGAAACTAAGCAGTGCCGGTGGTGAAGATGATGACGACGTATTTTCAAATCTTTCTTCAACCCACACTAACAGTAGACCTACTACTCCATTGTTGAACCAAGAAAATGCGCCGAGCACTTCTGATGTCACGTATGAACTAAGTGATACTAAACTGAGAGACTTACCTGTACGAAAACTTAATGAAATTCTTCGAAAACTGCCAAAAGATAAGGTAAAAACACTCAGGAAAAAGCGAAGATGCCTTAAAAACAGAGGTTATGCTCAAGATTGCAGAGCGAGAAGAGTGCAGTTCAAGACCGATTTGGAAACTAAAGTTAAACGTCTAGTAAAAGAGCTGAGCCGAATGAGGAAGGAACTTGAAGAAACGAAGAAAGAGAGAGATCACTACAAGACACAGTTACTGCATACTAACCAACGCCCGCCCACGAGAGCTAACTCGAAGCCAAAATAACAAGTATAGTACGAATTAACGAGTCAAGTATAAAGGAGAAAACTAAGACAGCTAGCCCTTCCTTAGTTCTCTAAATTGCAGGACTGGAGAATTAGGTTTAAATTTAAGAAGTTTGTGACAGTTTGCAATGCCATGTGGCTCCAAAACGAATGCATGACTGATCATGATTGCCCAAACTTGCCCGGCACAGTTTCGCCCGATCAGCAACGTATTCGTTTTTTTTGTTTGAAATTGTAATTGTGTTACAAATTTTATAGACCAAAAACTTCACATCTAAAAGTCAAATAATTAATAATGGTGTAATTATTGCTTAGAACAGATTCGTGATTTTTCTCACTTGACGCGTAGTCTGTTTTAACACAACTGACTACTATTATAAATACCTTTGATATTTATCAAACTGTGCAAAAATCTTTGAATTTCACATGTAAAAAATATATGAGATGTCAAAAACTAGAGGAAAACTTTGCACAAGAGAATATTTTGTATGATGCTGACAGTAATCTACTATGCTTGCGAACCCTACGTTTTGTTACCACACTTTATACTCTACTTGTAATGAATATATATCGTTAAACATGGTAATATTGAGCTACAAATTAAACTTTGTTGTGTGATTGAAGTTTGGCAGTCATTAATGCATGGTACATATACTTATATTTTAATAACTTTAGACTTTTGTAAGTTTCGTATTTTTCCACTTAAGTTTTCCTGAAGACAATCAAACTAAAAATAATTAAGAACAAAACACAATCTAGCACAGCAAAACTCTAATGATGTATCATGAAGAAATTTCGCTCATTCAAATCTGCCGCAATATAAAGAGTTGCTTCCAAAGAGGCGAACAAACTCAAATGCAAGATAAAACTGTACAAAGATGATCACTAAAATCCGCTTTAAATCTAGTCATTACTTTTTTAAAGTTTATTTTAAGTTATGCCTTATTTTCAAGTCAATTTGTACCTGAAAAACATTGATATTTCGTGTTTTGTCTTCGTATTTATTGAAGCAAGTCTTTTCGATGCATTTTTGAAAGTGAAGAAAAAAGAATTAAGTATTTTAACAAGTATATTTCTCTTAAAAAGCAACACCTTTGAAACTTTTTACGCAATGCAAAGTGTATCACTGTATGGTGTATTTATTCAATGACTCAGAGGCCTTTCATGCAAAAACTTGTGTCTTTGTTTATAAAACATATTGAGAGTTTATAGTCAGCAGCTTTTGTTTTCATTTTATTAGCGATGCTTTTTTTTTAAATTTAAAATAGCTATCAAACTTCGACAACAGCACGCCAGCTTACGAGTCTAACCAGCATTTTCAATAAAATTCTTTGCATACCTTGCCTTCCGCCCAGAAAAGGGAATTTTCCCTTTGGCAGAAAAAATAACACAACACGGAACATTTTCAAAATTTTTAAAAAAGACTCCGTACAACAAGCCGGAGAGTACTGCTTGTGGGTTTTTTTTATACTATTAGAATTATGCTCGACTCAAAAATCTGGTTTGACAACTATATTTTATGCGTGACGATAAACAGATGGTTTTGACTTCCGGTCCCTCAATGCCAAAACGCGAGTTTAAATTTTTAGCCGCAGCAGTTTGTAAACTATTGTTTCGTTACTGCAACTTACTAGCAATGGCTTTCACTGAAGGGATAAACTAAATAAAGAAACAAACTGTGTATGTTTTATTATCTCGACAAGCTATCGATATCATAACATTTTTTCGCTTCTGTTTGAATAAAAGTTAAAAATTTCAATTGCAAATTTGCGCATTACCTCAAAAAGACAGTTAATTATATATAAAATTACAAGTTATCCTAAAACAAAACATCATCCCAAATATTATTTCCTGTTTATTTAGAAATAACTTTTAAATATACAAAAATACTAAATGTCTCCAAGCTTTAAATCGCCTCACGAGCAGAAAGGAGCGTAGATAATATCATAGCCGCAACCGCGGGAAAAAAAGTATTAAAAGTAGAACAGGTTGTTTTAAGGTATTAAAGAAAGTTAAAATATTTTGAAGATTTTTAACCTTTTTTATGGAACTCGGATTTGCAACGACCAATTGAAATCCGTTTAATATTCAGTTCTTCATCGACGAGTCATCTGCTTTTTATTTGACGTTTCCATGGTAACGCTCACTTGTCCCAAGGCCAGTTGTAAAAAAAATTGTTTAGATTTTAAGGAAATATAATTTACAAATAAATCTTGTTCTTCAATTTTTTTAGATTCATTAAGCATCATATTATATTATAGCATTTTTAAAACAAAGGAGTTTAGTATATATGTTTTTCAGATATAAAGTTGAAAATGCCTCATAAATTAGGTAAGGACACTAAGAATTGTTATTCTAAGAAAACAAACCATGCAGAGGGGAATCCCCCAAATATTTGACAGATTTTTGCTTTGTTTCTCGTTTTTAATTTGCCATAAAAACATTAGGATGTTAAAAACATCCACAATAATAGCAAGTTGGTAGTTTTCGAATGTTAAACATATTTCTCACCGAATAAATATAATGGATGCTGTTGCACAAGATTCGTTCGCGGACCAAAACAGTCTAGGATCGAATTTGGAAAATCAATCGTGCGATTCACTCGAAAGATCTTTTGACGGTGCTCTTATGACAAACGAGCTTTGGATAGATGATGCGACACAGCAGATGATGATGAACGATTTGTGCGACGAATCCTCGATGTGGTCTTTCGATATCGCCTCTACATCGCGTAAAAAAGAAAGTGAGAGCAATACTCGGACGTCTAGTGCAAATGTTTGTGAGTTTCAAACTGGTAATGAAAATCTATTGAACGAATTCGAAGCCCAGTCAGTTGCAAATCATTCGACAAATATTTCGAATAAAACGTGTTTACTGAAAAGAAACCAGTTTGCGAAAATAACGGACGATGAACTTCGAGATCTGACAGTTAAGGAGTTGAACAGGTTCGTGAACGAAAAACCACAAGATGAAGCTACACACATCAGGAAAAGAAGGAGAAGCTTGAAAAATCGGGAATATTCACAGAACATGCGGTGTAAAGAACAACAAAGAGAATCTATGTTGAAAAAACAGGTGGCTCGACTTGAGAGTGAACTTCTGAGAGTCCGTGCTGAACTGACAGAGACACAAAAAGAAAGAGACTTGTATAAGGTGCAGATTCAAAAGCATAACAGTAATGGATTTTAGTTCGGTCCGAGAATACACCCTTTACCAAAATGTGATATATCTTATCATATAGTATAATATATATTATACTGTATTTTATTATAAATGCTGTATTATATTTCATAATTAAGGAACAGGGCAGCTGGGCTGCATGGTTTATATCCGTATCTGCAAGGCTGCAAAGGCAAATTCCAGTTCAATGCCTTCTGAAAGTGAAAGTGAAAGCAAGTATAATCTTCTTCAGTATCTGAAGTTGAAGCTGAATTAACCAAAATAATCAAGAGTCCCTTATAATTTAAATTATTCTGTTAAACACCAGACTAACATAAAAATGAACCAAAAAAAAAATGAATTCGAAATTTATTTACGATACAAATATATACTGCACTTACCCAAATCAGTTTTACAACGGTTTGTGTGTGTGTTTGCATGTCAAAAGTTTATCAATTTTTTTTTATGACGGACTGTTTTCTTGTTTGCTTTAGTTGATACTCTTGCATGTAAAAAGTACCAGGCATAATGGAAAGTTTCACGATGAAATTCAAAACATCTTGCAAATACTTAAACAGAATACAAAGTTTTTATTGATCTGTAGATGAATGAAAAAGATAAATACGGTCTAGGAATTTCAAGAGGAGTTTACAAATGAATAGGGTTTTTACTTTTCTCGTTTTGTTCAAGTTTTAATTTTTTTTTGAAATTGATAGTCTAAAAAGTTTCGGGGGTGATAATGGAAGGTCAGTTCCGAGAAGAAGAATGAAGAGACATGGCACATCCCCCGCCAGGTCAATTTTGTAAATATCGTGTTATGATATTTATCAAAAAGCTTTGGATTTAGACTAAAGTAGTTTTATTTATTTTTCGCATAACTTCGTTTCTGCTTAACCGTAACTTAACTGCTTAACTTGTTTCTGAAAGCATCTGGCTTAAATATCATTGTACAAAACCAAATAAAGCTGGGGAGATAATGAACTTTGCCGGATATGACTCGGATTTTCGTTTGACAATATAAAGACTAACACTTTGACACTTATGTATGAGTAGCTTGCTCCCAGTAATAACTCTCATAGCCAGTATCAAAAGTTTCCCTACTTAAGTAAAAAAAGTTGCGAAACTTCATCTTAATGCATCTTGTAACTGAAGATAAAAAATGCAAAAACAGCTACTTTTGATCCCTTCTGCGCATGTTCAGATAAAGCCATCTTTTTCCTGCTAATTTGTTTTTTAAATGTATGTGGTTTTATTTCTGAATGTTTAATTATGTATTGTTTAAGATCCGATTCAACTGGACTGAATACTGCACGAAATCCTTTTTGGATAACGCCAATGAAATAATACGTGCGTAAAAGTATCTATAAACAATGTTGACGTTCTACAATTAGGTTAAATTCCCGGAATCTTTTAAACGTACATATGGTGTTGAGTCATGTAACTTAAAATTTAATAGAGCGGGGAAACCCCTCGGTGAGCCACTTGTCGAGTTGTTTATTTTAACCTCAAAAATGATCTCAACAAACCTAAATAGTTTGACTCATCAGTTCTCATAACCTAAACTGAAAGAGATTAGGAGTCAGTTAAGTCAAAGTTGATACGGAGATAAAATCATACTACAATGTAAGCAAGTTTTAGTTAACAGTTTGGAATCATTGTCCGAATCATTTCCCTTTGGGCTAGTACCTATTGTTAGCAGCTACTAATGTAACGATTTTAACAAGATTACCATATCGTTTAAATTTTATGATTGCTAAAATTAGTCTCCGGCAATTTAGAATGAGCTAAAGTATAGTGTATACTGATTTGACTAAGAGATTTTTCCATTCTTGTGAAATTTTTCTTTTCATTTATTAAGTTAACATTCCTTCTCGCTTGTTTGGAGGAAACCACAAATATGAGTTAGAGGTAAAAGCAGGTATCAATGTACAATGGAGACTGATAATCGAAAACCAAATTGCTTTATCGTCTTCTCTTGGAAACGTATTCAGTACGCCTTCGCCAATCTATCCGGAAGTAAATTGAAAATACAATTCTTTGATCCACTGTTCTTTAAAACTTGGCACAAAGTTGATTTTAACCACTTCTTTGAAACCTTCCTCAACACATGGTTCCTTGAACGATGATCTAAAATAAAGAACGTGAAATAGTCTTTAGTCTTTTATTATTTTTTACTCAGTAACTCTTTGAGGCCAAGATTCAAAACTCAGATATAAACAAGGAGCTACACGTGACATCGGCATCCAGTTGCTTGAGCCCGCTAAGTTTTCAGTTATTCTAAGCACGGTTCCGGCCAAGAGAATCCAAAATCCAGCCAATGGGGTCCACTTTGCATTAAAGGAAAACTAAGATCCAGCCATGAGAATCCAAAATCCACCGTGGTTGAATCCACTTCAAGAGGTATTGAATTTGAATCCAAGGTGTGGGGGGCCATTTAGGATTAGATTACATGGAGCAATAATTTATATATGCTCTTTTGCTTTAGTTCCGTCAACACAAATAAGCAAAGCAAACTTAGGATCTTAGTTCAGTAGATCAATTCAGTTGTTTTACCTGTATTTCATGAAGACCATTCTCCCAACATGTTGGTAGTTTGCCTCAGTGTTAATCAGTTCGCGAATCTAAAAATGAAGGGAAAACTACGTTTTAGAGATACCTCGGCTGCTTTCGTTTACATGCATCATATTATTTAGATCTGCTTACTTGGTCTTAATTTAGTAAATTTCAGCTGGAATATAGCAAACGCTCCTCCTTTTATCGCTGCACTTTTTCCTTATTAGATTGCTTTATTTCCATCTGAAGTGTCTCCGAAGGATTCACCGCATCTCTTATCCAAATGTAGTGAGAAATGAAGTGATTATGGAGAAGACTGGAGAGAAGGATATAGTGCGGGATGAAGTGAGAAAAGGAAGTGGCGCTGGATCGGTCATGTGCCGAGGAGAGGAGACAATCATCTTGCCAAGGAAGCGATAAACTTTAAGATGGAGGGAAGGTGGAGAGTTGGAAGATCTAGAGAGACTTGGGCAAGAATTGCGAAGAGGGAAATTGGAGGCGCAACAGGGTTCAACTTTGAGCAAGTGACGGATCATGCCCAGAACAGATACAAATGGAGACTACATGTGGATGCCATGCGGGTTTGGACGGCCCATCGTGATTAATTAATTATTAATTATTTCACGCGGCATTGAGGTGAGTCGAACAGCTGCAAACAAAAAGCAGAAGCGTTTCTTTTGGCGCAAAACAATCAAGACAAATGGTACCAAAGGCCCTTCCTTTATTTCATCGAAGACTCCAAAAGAACCATCAATGGTTCCATATGATCTGTGAGAAAAGTTTCTCTGTCTCTGATCACATTGTGCCTGTACTAATTAATAGAGCCTCCATAAGAGTCCTCCATTTCCCTTTATCTCTAGACACTTGGACTGCTGTATCCCACATCAGTCTAAATTCAATAAAATCTGCTCTCTTAAATCGCGGCCAGATTTTTTTGGGCCTGCCTCCGTTTCATTTCCTTTGTGGAGTCCACCTCAGTACCAGCTGTCATTCGGCATCCTCAAAACATGACCCAATCATTTCCAACACCTTCTATTTACACAAAGGAAACGTTTAAACAATAACAACAATTTGTGTTTTTACTTTTCGAATGTTAATCTTGTGATTCCAGCTCATTTTCACATTACTTCTGCGTTTATTCTAAATTATTTTAGTAGCTTAGGTATGGGAATTAACGTATAAAAATAAGCTAGGGTAAATTGGCTAACAATAACATAGGATGCTGCGTCGGTGTGTGTGAAGTGTGACACTTCACTCCGACGAAGGACTACAGTCCGAAACGTCAGCATTTTTCATTTTTCTACGGTGTAAAACTTACAAAGTTATCAAACTAACAACAAAGGTGGTCGAAGGCCCATTTTCTCAACTGTAAAGTTGTCATGGACTGTTTGAATTGAATGGTAAATCTGAGAATCCTTCTTGATTCCATTGCTGTCCATCAAAAGGTAGACTACATTCCGATGACATTGGCAAAAATTTCCAAAATCCTGGACACATCATCGGTTTAACAAAACGATTTACGTATTATGTTAGAGAAGAACTTTTCTACACTACTTTTAATCCCACTTTGTTTTTTCCCCTTTTTAGAAAGCTTATAATTAAAGATTATTACAAGGGTGACAGATCACAGAAGAAATGTTTTGAGTGAAACATCACGTACCCTGTTATTGTGCTGTGCATGTTCGAAGGAAACATTCATTAGAAAACAACGTGCAGTTACACCGGACTCCCTTGCACAGTCTATGTACCTACAGTACACATAGGGAAAACACATTATTATACGCAAGGCATAAGGCTAAAAATGCTTCATTTGTGAAATATTTAATCGTGAGCATAAATTGGTGATTACAGGATTTGGCTTGTATAGACAGTCAAAAAAACCTTTGGACATGTAAAACGAACCTATGGGTAAGTATAAAATGCCTAAAAGAAATCTAAGTTTCCGGTTTTAAAATGGAAGTGAAGTGCTACTAGCAATGACTGTTACATAAGTTCTTTAGTTAATTACATTATATTTGAATACTCTTCAATAAAATCGTTTGTGAACTTGTACTAGCCAGGTATACGTACCGTTTCCTAGACTCTTTATCTGGACTCGTATTGTCGATAACTACACTTTTGCCTTGTGAGAGAGATGATTTGCACATGGCGACACACTTCTGCCATGTTCCCATGACGTCCTTGAAATTATAACAAAACCAATTAATAGATTGTTGTTTTGCATCACTTCTATGGATTTCAATAAAATTATTTTCTCAAAAGAAAATTAAAGCGAGAAAAATTCAAAATGTTAAGGAGAAGCTATTTTAAAAACCAAATATGATCGATTGGAATCTGTTTCTAATACAGTTCAAGATGGTCTAATTGTGCATGTGAACTTTTCCCAGGTTTGAATATATATCAGAAAGTGCTCAAATAATTTTTTTTACTTCATTTCAGACAAGTTGTGTTTATGTACACTATAAACTGAAAAGATATTCCGGGTAGTGTAAAAACGATATGCAGGGAAGTGTACAAATTGTATGCTGAGTAGTGTAGATATGGTTTACCGGGTAGTGTACTACAGTTTGCCAGGAAATGTACATAAACCGGGTAGACGGTAACAACACTACCCGGTATACCATTTGCACACTGGCCGGTATATGTTCATTTGACGGAAATGTATACTACACAGTATATGAACACTAGACGTAGGGACCTTTATGGTAATAAAATCTTCAGTAACGGACTCTACGGTAATTAATCTACCGACTATAGGGAACTCTACCAACTGCGACTCTACCATAATTTTCACCACCTGGCACCTACACTAATTTGCCTCTAAATTAATCTCTATAGTAAACTAAAAGCACCTACTCTGTTCACGTGCACGTATCCACGTGGTACCAGATGTTCTTTGACGAACGTTGACTTTCCCGCTTTAAAAAAAAATGAAGAAAAAGTTTTCAATGAGGTTTATCTCTCGAGTAACGATGATCTGAACATCATTAATCTGTGACGTTAAATTTCCTTATTAATCTATTTAATGCATTAAACGCTTGTATATGTTTACATTGACTTTCCGAACAGGAGATACATTTTTAGCGTCCAAAAAGATCTGTACATTAGTTTAAAGGTGCATTCCAGTCTTTTTCTTGGATGTGGTGTTCCTGAGAAGAAGCCAATAAATCTCTTCTCGACAACAAAACGTGACGTTAGAACGCGCAGTACATCAAAGACTGGTAATTTAAAAATCGTTTTTAGGTGCGCCCGGTCTAGAAGACATGAATAGGAAAGAACTTTGGCCTCGTTTATCCGAAGTTTCCGTTTATTCGAACGGACTTCATTTTGTTTCGATAATCGCGGATACATTGTACCGTTACCCCTCAACCCCTTACATTGATTTAGCTTCTGCCCCTGGTTCTGTGTTGGCTGGACGGGAAAAGAGCAAAGCTTCGCAAAACAACCAAACTGCGCAAGACAATGATTTAACAAGAAATGTAAATAGGTTAACAACCAAATGATTACTTACAACCAGGGGCGCCCACCATTACAATCACTTCCTTGGTATCTGAGGTCAGACTGACAGAGTGTGGGTTCAATAGTGGAGCATCATGACGTATCTCTCGCTGTAAAAGATTTAATGTTTCCGACAAGTTTAGGACGTGTTTATCGTTGACTCGATACTATTTTGTTTACGGACCAAGCTACCAACACATGAACGTGTCTCGGTGTGTAACATCTCCCAAAACATTGAAACTATATTCGTTAAATAAGTTAATTTCCTCCGCCCACGATAAAGGTTCAGTCAATACTGCATAT
>JAOEHV020144252.1:0-14313 GCA_025447995.2 Isaurus tuberculatus | reverse complement strand
CATCCGCTTAACACTACAGAAACCGGAGATAAGCGCCGGCTCCATGGGCCACTAGGCTCGTAAAGGATTTAGCTTATGTCTATCATAAAAAGATTTCAAAATAAAACACATGTACAGTAAAACACGCAATTTAATCAACACTAGGTTGAAATGTAATTCATCACTGTGAGAAAAGTAGGAAGGTGACGTTTCGAGCGTTAGCCCTTCGTCAGAGAAACTCGCCGACGTACTTCAATAGTGTTTTTAAAAACTACTTAACAAGAACAAATACAGTAAAAGTTAACCAGAATACATGAAGGATGTGTCAACCTAAAGATTGAATCCGGAACAGTGCTCTTTTCTTTGAAATTTTTTTAGAAAAATCAGGGCTAAAAATTATAGATGTAGAAAACAAAAAGCACATATCAAGTTCATTGAACCCTCGATTTATTGGGTCTAGTCCGCGCAGAAAAGTATTGTTCGAATTTTTCAAATCTCGTTAGAATGAAAAAATTAGACGCACTAAGCACTTCATTTGCTTGATTTGGAAATTACTGAACTGAAAAAAATATGTCACCTTCGTCCATGTTCTGCAATAGTGTCAGTGATTCTCTCGTGAACGGATTGATCCCGTATTTAAAAGCCTGTTTACAATGCAACGCGGCCTTCGATGCGGCAGTGAGCTTTGTTTCTGGCGGGAAAAAAAGAAAAACGGAGAAATACTAAATATATACCGTGCAGTCGTTTATTATAATTCAATAACACACTGCCCGTGCGAAGGTGCGGCATTTTAGCAGGTTGCCAAAGTCAATTATATTTCTATATCGCCTCGGATCACAGCGTTATATGGCCGTTATAAACAAGCCGGAATATTGATTGAAAATAAACTTTCTTTCTGTTAAATAAAACTAACATCGCGAAAAGCTTACTTTGCCAAATAAACTTATTATTACATACTAAACGAATCCATCCGCTAAAAATTTAACCACCTCAATGAAATCATTTTTTCTCCGTGCATTTCTTATTAGTACGTTTTACTCGAGATCATTTTGTGAATGTATTACTTGTTCTTGTTTACTGTAGAATATTTGTTTCTCAAAAATCTAAGAGAGAAAATCGAAGCTCTTAAAATTTCCAAATGTTTAGATTTTTGTCAATTTTTTTGGGTGTTGACATAGTACTACATTATTTTTGAATGAAACTCCTTTTCAAGTTTGACACGAGCAAGAAAATATACTGAAAGTTAAAACTGTATTTCTATGGTTTAATCAATTTTAGGTTGTAAATAACTGTAAGGAGCTGATGTTTAGAGTGTTAGATCGTCCGTCAGAGCAACTGTAATTTAAACAACTCAAGGTTGAAATGTTTATGATCATCACCGTAAATAGTGTAAGGAGCTGACTTTTCGAGTGTTAGACCTTCATCAGAGCAACTGTAGTTCAGACAACTGAAGGTTGAAATTTTATGATCATCACCGTAAGTATAGTGCATGTAAGGAGCTGACGTGTCGAGCGTAAGTCCTTCATCAGAGCAACTGTAATTTAGAAAACTCAAGGTTGAAATGTTTATGATCATCACCGTAAGTAGTGTAAGGAGCTGACGTTTCGAGCGTTAGACCTTCGTCAGAGCAACTGTAATTTAGACAACTCAAGGTTGAAATGTTTATGATCATCACCGTAAGTAGTGTAAGGAGCTGACGTTTCGAGTGTTAGACCTTCATCAGAGCAACTGTAATTTAGACAACTCAAGGATGAAATCTTTATGATCATCACCGTAAGTAGTGTAAGGAGCTGATGTTTCGAGCGTTAGACCTTCGTCAGAGCAACTGTAATTTAGACAACTCAAGGTTGAAACGTTTATGATCATCACCGTAATAGTGTAAGGAGCTGACGTTTCGAGCGATAACCCTTTGTCAGAACAACTGTATTTTAGACAACTAAGGTTGAAATTATTATGTTCAGCATTGTAAGTATAGTGTAAGGAAAAATTGTGGAAAGGTTTTTTTAAAGTCTTTTTTGCGCCTTAAAATCACGCGAGATGGAAATCAAGTCTTCAAGGTCAAAAATTTTCACTGTAATCGCAAAACTTTTCAAAAAGATTTAAATGAAGAATAGCCATTGACAAGCATCATAAAACTATTGCAGTTTGTTCTGGAGTTTATAGAATCGAAAGAATGTTTATTTTGGATTTTATTAAACACGACATGTGTAATGACAACTTAACCTTTTCTAGTTATTTGCCGTAGGCGTGAGTTTTGTCGAACGATTCAAAAAAGGAGATTTCTTAAAAATAATTTAACTAAAAACAGTTGTTTTTCTAAAGAAATAAGCAGCAAAATCTGCTTTTTCAAAATTCAAATGCTTTGTGTTAATTTAGCTTTAACATCTTGTAAAAAAAAATTTTCATTCAAGAGTGCATTTCATATTTTTTGACCGCAGACAAATTTTATGTTGTTTTCAAAAGCGATATATATCGAGATTGTAAAATCCCTAATTGAAATCTTAACACCCGTTCGCTATGAGAGTATTTGATCAGCTTGTTTATTATCTTCCAATCCTGGAAGGGTTGTAATAAAATAGCGAGCAGATGGATTGGATAAATGTGTGGTCTCTTTGCGTGGTAGGCAAAGAACGTGTTTATATTTGAAAGCATAAAGAAAACTTAAAACTCATAACGCACCTACATTATAAATAAAACTTAACAAAAATTTAGTTTAGCAAAAGAAAATTATGTTTTTAACCACTTTTGTGCTCAGTAACAGTTGTTCCAACATATCTTGACTAGTTTTAATCAAAGCTCATTGCTTGCAAATCGGAGTTTTCGTAAACCAATCAAATACAGTCGAAATTCTTAAAAGTTTTTAAGTTTTGATTTCACACGCAGGTCTTACGTCTTTCTCTGATAATAAAGTTTTATGATATTCCGAGCTCTTTGCGTAGGATGACAGACTTAGATAATGTGCTCACAAGAATTAAAAAGACTTTAGATTTTCTTCATCCAGCATTGATTTTAAAACAATGATAAATTTTTTTGCCACGCGCTTGTGTTTACATAGATTTTTCTGTTCCCGCTGTTTTTCACTTTTCACAATATAGTAGTATTATCTTTTGTGTATCTGCCCCAAACAAACGACCTCCGAGGACTAACTTACAGTTATTTCAAATCATTTTTTTAATCTAGTTAGCACAGTGATTTTTTTTCTAGTCGTCGAGTGGTATGGCTTCAGTGCAGTGCAGAGTTGTAAGAAAGAAACTGTAATTATTGAATACAAAGCCAACATTTGCTTTCATTCTTTTAGTATCACAGCGTATTGTTTGTTGAATAATAGTGCAAAGTTACGACTAAAAAGCTATCACAGTTTCTGTGTTATAATGAAATAAACGTGCATTGAAACTGAGAACTTTTTGATCACCTGGCGGGAACATTTTATACCCAAAAATATCGAACCCGCTCGCTTTCCTTCGTCAAAAACGAAAGTTTTTATTTTCTTTTAAACTTTTTTTGTAAAAACTATATTTAAGCTATGCATATGAGAGTAAAATAAAAAAAGATTTAGATATTTATTGGATTTTTTTGAGTAAGTTTTAGCTTTTCACCTGTTTGGACTAAAAAACCATATGTTGGTTGTAGATTGCAAATCACTGATTCACTTGCGATTAGCACTTAATACAATTTACTGTTTTCTTAATCTTTCTAAGGTATCACATCAGCTTTTCATTAAGGCTTCATGCTATTTACTCAATTTGTTGCAAACGATAATTTCTTAGAGCTGTGTGTAAGTTTTGCTTGATGTAAATAAAGTTTAATTGCGGGGTTTTTCTTAACCGCAGCTACCCCAAACACAGAAAATGATTTGTTCCTTGAGAAAAATGAAAGAAAATTTGATGGTTTTTTCTTTTATTGTAAAAATTAATTGAAGCTAATTGATGTCTTCGGAATTCAATGTACTTTAAGAATATTGCATAGTCGTAGAGCTTTTCTCAAAACTTGAATCATTGGCGGTTTCTTTATTTCAAGCACTGCAAAAAAATCTCCTGCGCTTCTTTTATCTTTTGAACAAACGTAGAAAGAAATTTGTACCTTGAACGCTTTGCAAGAATAAACGTAGATTTTGTTTGAATTTTCAAAACCTGAAAGTTGCGAGAAAAATTGTCCACATATGAAATGAAATTTAACATTTTGGATTTGGCGTGTAAACAGCTTGGGAGCAAATTAAATTTTCATTTTTCGCAAATGAAGTTGAAAGTTGAACGAAATACAATGTCCGGAAGCACCACTGTGAAATATACTTGTGAATATGAAAGCGAGTTACTAAACTTGACGTTTTAAATAGAAACCAAACTCAAACCATTCACTGTATCAAGAACTACAAAGAAGCGGAAATAGAAATGAAATAAAAAGTCGTAATTACCTAGGGATTTCTAATTATTTCTTAATGCGCCATTGCATAATCTAAATAACATTTTCTAATAGCGAAAAAGTCTGTAACAATTAATCTTAAAAACGGGAAAATGTGAAATTAGACTTCAAATTAGCTAGAGAGACATCAATTTACAAACGTTAAACTAGGTTTTTCAGTTTAAAGAAGATGAAAAAATTCTTACCAAAGCGATTCATTTTGACGTCCAGACACTTTTTGAAACGACAAGCTTGGCATTGATTTCTCCTTTTTTTATCTACGATGCAATTGCCATTGCCTTTACACGTATAAACCATGTCGCGTCGGACACTTCTCATAAAAAAACCCGAACAGCCATCACAGGTGTAAACTCCGTAATGTCGTCCAGATGAAATATCACCGCAAACTTTGCAGAGTATTTCTTGTTTTCTCTCGGCTTCTTGCTTTTTCGGTGAAGAAGTCTCCCTCTCTGTCATAGTACAACTTTTATCGCTTTCTGAAAGGATTGAACAAAAAATCAAAGCTTTTGTATTGCGTATATTTTTAACATAAATAATGATATTAAATATTAAAAGTTTTTCAAATTTCTCTAGCATAATGTTTTGTGTCGTCCGTATCTAACTTTTACATTTATTCTATCGCTCATGAATTATTTCAGCCAAAAAAAAAACTCTTCTAACATTCTGTAGAAATCGTAGAGTAAAATTTACGGTGCATATTTATGAACGCGCGAGAAAAGAAACTCATATACAAATAAAAAAGATAACTAAATTTTGAAGGCAGGGTCCACGAATGTTGTGATATCACTGGACAAGTTAATGGGGTATTAATTGAAAATAAAACGCTGAAAGAAATTCAAAACTTGTATTTTTTCCGTAAGGTATCCAAATAAAAAAGAAAGTTTTTTCCAATATTTTAACGATTCCTCTCATATTACTTACCCATTTCGTTAAGTTAAAACTTTCGTTGATAGTTTGAAGTGATGGTCTGAAGTTGAGCGTTGAAGTCCAGCGTGTCGTTTCGCGAGCGTTTTGTAGTCTTGCGATCGGCAAGAGCCTTTTAGAGTCCCGGCCAAGCTTTCTCTGTGCACTTTTGACTCGCCCAGCTGCTGGGGTTATCACGTGACATTGACACACTCTGATTGGTTCAGCGGGTGATTAAACTGCGTTCCTAAATGAAGGTAATGCAGTGTCTAGGGCCGTAAATATAATTTAATCTATCTATCAATGACTTTTTGTTTTTACAGCTTTTTTTACACTTGCATTCTCCAGCTAAAACAATTAATTTTGTATTTCTTTCAAATGTTGATTTCATGCATATATTTTCCAACATAATACGCCGTACACGTGTTGACAACGGAATTGAGCCTTGTAAAGTCTCGCGGGGAATTTCTGTTTTATTCCTGCCCCTCGGATGGGGCGTATTTCGAAAAGAGATTCTCTCCTGCATCAATGTAAAGATTTAATTACACTGCAGAGATCCCTGATATCCGAGTTGTTTTCTAACAAACGCCTAATATTGCGGCATGAAATTTAATTATCGTCATTCGTTATGTATTTAGTCTAATGAGCACGCATAATATTAATTTGTGGCACGCGCAATATTTTGGCTTCAGTTAGAAATGTGTTGGTGCCAAACTAACCCTTTTCAAAGCCAAATCATAACAATTCTAAGCATATTAAGTTACAAGCCCGCAGGATATCTATCTTACTTGATCAATATTCACCACTGAAGAGCTAATCAATTTCAAAAATCCTTGGAACCTCTTTTCTAACTATAAACTAAATCAACGCTTTTCTTTTGGAAAATAATTCTTCACCTGTTCCGCAAAAGGCAGGACGTCAATTCTAGATTAAAAGGTAATAATCTGTAAAAATGCATGTCTCTATTGCTTTGAGCCAAGTTTTAATTGTTGTTTTAGTAAGTGTCCCAAGCATCCTATTGTCAATAAAAGCTAGAACTTTAACAAAAGTGATCTGAAATAGTTGTAAAGACAACGTGTTCTTGCACTTTCGGTGAAGTTACTTTGCCTAATTCGGTCATACTTCAATCTTCACTAAAGCTTCGAAAAGCAAGCGAACTTATGATGTAAAGTGTAACTTTGTTTATTTTCTGTCCAGCCGAGTTTATCGGTTTCGTCTTATAAATCTATGTTATTATACCCAACATGGCGTAAATTACTCCCATTTTAGCTGCTAAAACATTTCCTCCGACAAATCCATCAGCAACACAGCAAAATTAGTTTGATCCTCTCGCTGTTTTATTCAAATCGAGTCTCTCTAAACTTGCATCAGTTTTTCACTTTTGCTAGAAAGTTTTCGGTTTGGAAATGAATTGAGACTGGTTTTCAAAGGTAAAAGATACATTTGTTGCAATTAGCCAGCCCTGTCATAGTAGAAATTAAATTTGTATCAATACGCTCTTGATCAGAAGAAAAGAAATGTCACATTTACTACCATACGTGTTCAATTCATTTCACATCGGGCTCACAACGGAACCAGATGTTTAAAAAATAATTTGTCATTCGAAAGTATATTCAAAACATATTTATTTTACTTATTTAGTTTTTTTTATTTTAGAATTCTCTAATTTAAAGACGTTTTAAGAATTTTATGTATAAAAGATGACTCGAAAGAAAGCGGCCGAATTTGGTAATATCCTTTTAATGAAGCCGTTTTAGAAAATAACTTGAAAGCTTCACTCAACTCGTATAAGTTTCCTGGTTTTAAGATCAAGATTTATTTTGTTTAAGAGTGTGGTAAAAGATAAGTGTTATCTTTGGATTAGATAAACTTTTTGTCTAGTTAGTGAAACCCAGATTGAAGTACTCTAATGATACAGCCGATTATTTTGAATTTTAGTATCTGGTTTAACGTATCGTCAGGTTTGTACTGAAAGTCTGGTTTCAGGATTTTTAATCGTATCAGCAAGTTAAAAAGGGGAAAATAGCTAGAAAATTAGAAAACTTAACGGATCTCATGCTATTTTCTTTGTTTATAGGTTTTATTCAGCGTAAAAATGAACAAGAAAACTTTTAACAATGATCAAATTAGCGAGTCATAACGATTCGGTTCCTTAATAGATGGCGAATTTCTAATAATAATTAAGTTACTCTGTTCTCGTACGAAATTATAAGAAATAAATTGTTTGCTTTTGTCGGAGAATATGGAATAAAAACGAACTAAACAAAGGAATAAATGTTTATAGGGAATTAAATTATAAACAATGCGACGGATTTCGGTGTTTAGAGAAAAATAGCCCAAATTCTATTATTCTTTTTGAAATGAATACCATTTATGAATACTATTTTGTTTTGCTTCGAGTTTTTCTCTATGCTCAGTTGCTTGTCATGGTATTTAGTTGACGGAGCGTAAAAAAAGCTTTGTTAAATAAAAAACGCACATTTTAAATAGACCAGAAACTAATCACTTTGATTGTTTTTCGTTTGAAAACGATCCATTATCAAAGAAACCGAGAATGGATTTAGTTTTTGTTTTTTTCTGTTCCTTCGAACTAAATTTAATTTAACAGAATTCTTAAACCGTTATCTTCACTTCGTTCTCTATCAGTTTTCAGACTTAATTTAATTTCAAGTGAGGACCAGAGTCGTTTCGTGGATGTAGAATGATTAAAAGAATGACCATCTAAGTTGACAAAACTAAATGGTTGAAGCTGAGATACTAAGTTTTCTATTTTTGAGAAGTGTTGCTATAGAAAATAATCGCTCTCATTGAGTACATTTTTTTTGAATAAAAACATTTCTTTAACTTTTATCGAGCCGTTTACAACAAGATCTTTTGATTATATATGTTATTTCTGAGATTATGAAAAGGACCACATGGGGACAAATTACGTTGCATTTCAAACCGGTTTTTCGGCTGCAAAATTTTACTATTGTGCGCGAGTGTCTAATTGCCATTCTGTAAAAAAGAAGAGAAATTCAAAAAAAGAATCGGTATTTAATTTTAACCTAAGTTCTATTTTTAGTTTTTGTTTAGCAAATCTATTTATCGCCATAATCAGTTTAGTAAAAAGGTTTGACATCGAGCAGTAAAGAATGTTTATAGTAGTTGAGACAAATGTTCCACATATTGGAATAAAAAGTCTTGTTTTGACTGGTTTTTACCAACCAACCAAGCGATACACATGTAAACAATATGAATACGGTATAAAGATTAATAATACTTATGAATCTATTGTAAAGGTGTGTTAATTGGGCATTTCCTAAGAAGCCATTTTGTAGATACTTTTAAGCGTTTCAACTCACTATGACATTCAGAACAAAATAAAAAATGTTGACTGAAAAAGTACTTAGAGGTTTTCTGAAAAAAAATGTATTTTTTTCTTTCAAGTTTATTTTTTCAATATTTCGAAGTGCTTTACAGAAATAACTGTTTTTTCTGCATTAGAAGTTGAAATTTAAAGCCGAACTTGAAATATTCAATTTTTGGAAGCTTTATCAACTCGCAACGACAAAACTCTAACGTCTTCACAGTTCTTCAATTTTTAAGCGCGTAGTTGTGTAGCTCTATTAATAAAAGTTGAGACATTAAAAAAACTCAGTTATAATTTTGTTTTTGACGGAAATATGCCAATTTTTATGGTAAACAAAATTTTGAAATACAGCAAATGCTACATGGGCTTGCGATTCGTCGCGAAAACATAATTAGAATTCATCGCTCATTTTGGTTTCTTAATTAAGAATGTTGACTTTAAGTTCTGACAATTTGATCTCGCCTGTCCGATTTATAAGGCGAAAACAGATATATGGTATAATGATCCTATTAGAAAAAATAAAAGTTGAGATTAAAAAATTTGAAGCAGTAAACGATAAATCCCCTTTACGGCGTTTCTAAGCTACACAATGTTCAGAAATTGCGTTGATTCAAACACGCATAAAAATGTTTTGTTCCAAAAATGGTTGACTGTTAGTGTTGCAACGAATATTAAAACTTTTATGAGCAAACTCAAATCTAAATTTTGTTGTCCTGTTTGCGGAACAGATGACATTTTTGGAATAAGACATTTTTTATTTCTTATTTTGATCGTAATTAGAGTTTGAATTTTAAACCGCGGACATTAAGAGTTCTGCTTTAAGTTTAGCATTCAATCTTAAGCTTTGGCAATTGCACAATTTTTCATACAAGTATAAAATTTGCCAACCAATGGCGTAATGGGCTTGCCCAACGATTGATTAAAATTTCTTTAACAATGATACACACTTTCTTAGATGATCAAGAGCTGTTTGTTCTTAGCAAACAAAATTTAAAAAAAGCATTGTCCTTAAACTACAAATCTTTTGAGAAGATATATACATGCACAAGTCAAAATCACCATTGCGGAAGCTAGATGAGTTGACAGGAGCTGAATCTACAAAGTTTTTAATTGGCACCGAAAAAAGTGATTAACAAAAACATCGTAATGAATATCTATTTTTCTTTTTGTGTAACGTCAGTGAGGCCAAAAAGCAACGGCTTCTTTCAAATCTATAAATTTGCAACTTTTCTGCAGTTTCTTTGGTAAAAGAGCAGGTGGCCACAAATTAATAACAGCAGTTCACAAATAATATTAGAAAAGCAAATAGTTATTAGAAGTTCTTCCAGTAAAATAGCAACATTTAAATAGAGTATAATTTTGTCCATGATCAATGTTGCCCTTCAAAACATCCTTAAGCAAACGAGTGCTTTGAATAAATCAGAAATAATATCGCCACCGGGAGTTCTTTGTTCTGAATCCTTAACCGACTGAGCTTGTGAATAAAACAGTAACTGCGATTCTTAATTGCGTTGCTTTTGTCTGTTCAGGTCAGACAGAAACAAAATTTTGTTTGCAAGTTGAAAATGGACCTTCATCCGGTCACCAATGGATTGTAACTTTTCAGCCTCGGGCGCTCACAAACCGTGAAAAATTAAGGTTGGCGCCGAATTATGAATTTAAACCTTTTTTACTCAATACATATCAGTTAAACTTAAAATGTCACCACATTAAATTCAATCATTTATAAAACAAACTGTTTTTATACGTATTTGAATCAACCGAACATTACTCTAACGAAGGACTAACACTCGAAACGTCAGCTCCTTACACTATACTTACGTCGATGATCACAAAAATTTCAACCTTGAGTTGCCTAAATTACAGTTGCTCTGATGAAGGTCTAACTCTCGAAACGTCAGCTCCTTACACTGCTTACGGTAATAATCATAAAAATTTCAACCTTGAGTTGTCTAAATTACAGTTGCTCTGATGAAGGTCTAACTCTCGAAACGTCATGCAGCTCCTTACACTGCTTACGGTGATGATCATAAAAATTTCAACCTTGAGTTGCCTAAATTACAGTTGCTCTGATGAAGGACTAACACACGAAACGTCAGCTCCTTACACTACTTACGGTGATGATCATAAAAATTTCAACCTTGAGTTGCCTAAATTACAGTTGCTCTGATGAAGGTCTAACTCTCGAAACGTCATGCAGCTCCTTACACTGCTTACGGTAATAAAATCATAAAAATTTCAACCTTGAGTTGTCTAAATTACAGTTGCTCTGATGAAGGTCTAACTCTCGAAACGTCAGCTCCTTACACTGCTTACGGTGATGATCATAAAAATTTCAACCTTGAGTTGTCTAAATTACAGTTGCTTTGATGAAGGACTAACACTCGAAACGCCAGCTCCTTACACTATACTTACGGTGATAATCATAAAAATTTTAAAAATTAAACATTTCAACTTCCACCCAACTGTTTTTTTAAACTTGTGTATTCAACAAGTATTAAGGTTATTTACCTCTTTAAAATTCAAACAAACTTTTTAAACGCTTTTTAATCTAAGTACTCAATTCTAAATCTCGGAGAAACACTCTTTTCTATGAGAACGTCTGTATATTTTTAGATGCGGCTGAATGCTTTATTTAAGAGGATCTCAGGTTCAATCGTTCTTGAAATGTTATTGGCTATAAATGCGAGGTTTGAGTGAATACTTATTCATCAGGCGAATTCTTATTTTTCTCGATACTTTTGAAAGGAAATGGAAGTGCTTCTCTGCCGTACGGACTTTATTGATCTAAAGTTACATTATATAGTTTTGCCACATGAAAAACAAGAAATTTCAAAATTTATCTTCAAAATTGAGTTCTTAGCGGCTAACACAATAGGCGATGGAGCTTGCTGTTGAACGTTTGTCACAAACCATTTTTTCATGAATTTTTACATTGTACAAAATAAAAGATTTTTTGTCTTTTCATGTCGCCTGGTTAGTTCTGGTGGTAAGGTGCCAGTCTTTCGAGGGGGAGGTTTGGGTTCAATTCCAGGCCGGACAAAAAAAGCTGCTGCGTTTGCTCTAACATCCACAAAGAGTATGACCTCCGCGTCTTCTCGGATAAAGAGTCTCTCAATCCTAGGGGGTTTAAAAGAAGCCACTTATTTCTTCAAAAAGAGCAGGGTAGTGATCCCGGTGTTGTGGTCTGACTGTTTCAATGATAGGGCATTTCTTAATGTTTGAAATATATGCATGAACCGCTGTAGCAGACAATCTTAGACCCTCTACTGCTTGAACCCTGTATTCACCCGTAAAGCGCATAGAGCAGCCAGGTCAAATAGTGAAAATGATGTTTTAAATTATTATCTCTGTCTTGCAAAGTATCGCCCCATGTAACAGAATCCGGAATCCAGCAAAATTTGATTGTTGGAATCCAGAATCCACAATTATGGAATCCGGAATCCAGATTTGATTTGGAATCCGCCGGGAATCCCAAGTGCTCAGAATCCGGAATCCAGTGATTTAGGCTTATCTTGGAATCCGGAATACTAAAGAGCGGAATCCGGAATCCAGGGGGTCGGAATCCGGAATCCAAAACTCTGTGGATTCTGTTACATGGGGCGAAAAGTACATTCCTGTACTGGAGTTGTCGTATTAGAATGCCGCCATCTACATTTGCAACGCGCCAAGTACATATTTCGTATACCAGAAACTGAGCTCTCTAAGCATGCATGGATAAAAAGAAGTTTTCATCGCTCGCTGCAATAATTTTTGTGTTGGCGTTGCACCGACAGTAAGGAATTTAATTTTATCGCCTTTGCGCTAAGTAATACTTAAGATTCTCGAACTCTTCATGAACTATGCAGTGAGAGACACACAGTGAGTATAAACTGCGGGTACCAGCATAGTTAGAATCAAAACGTGTTAGGCACAACAATTAATGCCTTTAAATACATTTTATATTGTGCTTGTTGTATAGTTTTTTAAAAGAACTATATTGAAGTCAAGTATAGGTAAAAAACTTCATTTAACCAACTCTACGATGAAATGTTTAACTATCACCGTAAGTAGATTATAGTTTATAGAGAATATTTAAGTACTAGAACACGTTTTTCTAGTTTCCAAAAGCAAATACTTGAAAAATGGCAAAATTATTGAAAGTTCGTCTTCAAAAATGAACTGGAATTATACTCGATATTAACTTTTAAACGAGCAAAAACTACGAAAACATATTTTAAATAATACTTGTTTCATTCAACTATGTTTTCGTTGTTGTATGAACGTTTTTTAGTTTTGTTTGTGTGTCCTAGATTTGTCAATCAAAATTTGGATAATTTGTCATGAATTATCGGTGTTTTCATTGTCGAAAACACTTGAATGAACGTACCCAATATCGTAAAAAGAAATCATTTGTTGCTTATCTCATACAATTATTGTTCTTAGTTATGTTTTAGCCTATTGTTTTGAAAAAGCTTTTGAAGCTAATACTCTACTGTATGAATCCTTTTCCGAGTCTGGAGACCTTTGAAACCGCTGCTGACCTCCGGTTTCTGTAGTGTTGAATAGATGAGAGATTTTTACTACCCGTCTGGACGGAACACTTAAGCATTGCAGGTTAGCATCCAACACACGCTGGTACCCTATAGAAGCTCTTTAACAAGCGTTTTAATTGCGTTTTCTCACAATACGTTTGTCAATCAATACCTAGATAATACGTCATAGATTCCTTCTCGAAACACTTGGGTGAACGTTGAAAGAAACACTGTATGAGTATCATGTGTTTTACTGTTGCCTATAATAAAGATCAATTGTTCTAAGTCATAGTTTAGCCTATATTTTTGAAAAGGATCATGAAGCTGGTACTCTATTATATAAATCTTTTTCCAAGCCAAGTGGCCCATTAGGCCGGCCTTTATCTCCGCTCTCTGTATAGTGTTAAGTGGATGAGAGTCATTGACTCCCCCTAGATGAGATCCTAATCTATCACAGGTTAGCTTTCAGCAAAAAAAAGGTCCTTTGGAAGCTCTTTTATAGGATTTTAGGTATATTTGTTACAATAAATTCTTCAGTTTTTGATTATGTTTCCTAGATATCTGGATGTCAAAAGATAGTTTTCCAATAATTGTAATTAAACAGCAATAATTGTTTTTAGTCTTGTTTTAGTATACAGTTTTGAAAGGGCTTTCACATCAAATAGCCGGCGCTTATCTCCGGTTTCTGTAGTGTTAAGTGGATGAGAGTCTTTAACTCCTACTGCCTATAATATAGCTAGCTAGCTATGCTAATACCCTTAACAAGCCTAGTGGTTCGTGGGGTCGGCGCTTATCTCTGGTTCCTGTAGTGTTAAGTCGATGAGAGTCTTTAACTCCTGCTGTCTATAATATAGCTTCCTAGCTATGCTAATACTCTTAACACTAGCCTGGTGGTTCATGGGGTCGGCACTTATCTCTGGTTTTTGTAGTATTAAGTGGATGAGAGTCTTTAACTCCTACTGTCTATAATATAGCTACCTAGCTATTATATTACCAACAGGACGATCATTATAATAAATAAGATATACAAATACATGCGGAGACAAATCGAGAGAGCTCAGAAAAAATATGAGCTCCAGATGGGAATCGAACCCATGACCTTCCGTACACTAGTCGGACGCTCTACCATTGAGCCACGGGAACTCA
>JAOEHV020144155.1:0-14314 GCA_025447995.2 Isaurus tuberculatus | reverse complement strand
TCCATAATAACGCAAAAAAAAGAACTTGGCCAATATCCAGCCATCTTGACCTCACGCTTGTTCAATAACGCATATGTCTTGTTCTCTAATGAATCAATACAGTACCTGTAGTAAAGTGAATAGATCTGACAATGTTTTCCTTGTTGCTCTATTGAAAGGTAAAATACATTGACTGTTCCATGGCATGACAGCAAGCATTGTGTCTGTTTTGGTCTTACTGTCCTTAATTATAAACCAGTGCTTGTTTACTCGGCTTCCTGCAAAAAATACAGTAACACTACACTAGACTACAGTAGCTCTGTGTACAGATTTGAAAACAATTTTTTCTTCTAGCCAGCCAAGCAACTAGAAACTGGAAACCATTCACCCAGCTTATATTTTACACAACCAACATGTAATGCAACCAAAAAAAACTTAACATATTAAATGCAAGAGTCTACGGTCTTTTCTATATAAGCTTTGATTGAAAGATAGATTTTACTGTCACAGATCAACTCGGTGTTTGATGCACTTTCATTTTACAATTAAACTCATATGTTAAGCATAAAAAATAGTTTTTATTTAACACGTCTCGATTTTTGCTTTCACAATAGGCAACCAGATGGATGTTAATTTCTGGCCCTGGTACATGAATGCCCTGTCCTTTTATAAAAACTTTGAATATTCCTAAACAAAAAAGGTTTCCATAGTGTTAAGCAGATGAGAGTCAATGACTCCCCCTGAACAGGACACTAATCCATCGCAAATTAGCTCCAAGCCATATAAGCTGATACTCATTTACCAACCTCATAAGGATGGAAAGCTGAGTAAGCTTTGGCGGAAAAGAAAGTCACACAAATGTTCAAAATTTGGCAGAGCTAAGGAATTGAACTTGGGATCTTGTGGTTGGAAGGCAGAGATCTTACCAACTGCCCAAACCATGTGCCATCATAGAATATTCCTCAGCGAATATTTCTGTTACTTTTCTTTTTTCAGTAACTTACCAATTTCTGGTAATTGGTTAATCATTTGATACTTGTCTGAGTCTTTCAAATAGTAGTAGCAATTAAGCAATACAGCATCTGGGGGCAAAAAATTCAAAAATCAATTAAGCAAGTTAAGATTTTGTTCTGCGCAGTCAAAAACATTGTGTAAGTAATCTATAGTATGTTGCTTGTGTTCAAGACATGGAAGTTATTGGAACTTTGCCAGTAAGTACTCAGGAAAAATTACAGAAAGGTTTAATATTGACTACAGTCTGACCTCTATTAAGCGGCCACCTATTAAGTGGCCAACCTCTATTAAGCGGCCACTATTCAAAGTCCCAAGGGTGGCTTCATAGAGGTCGGACTGTATTTTCATGTTCAGCATTATGGTTCCTGGTTTAAAATGCTTAAGTGAACCGAGAATATACAATGAACTAATCACAAGTGCTTCTTTAGTAATATCAGGGCTGTTTGAAATTTAATTAATGTAATTATCTATTTTGAATTGTAAGATATAGAGGCCGTGCTGAAATATGGATTTTATCTTTGAGTGTTGATAATATCTCTCAAAAATGAGAGAAGTGAAAGTGTGAGAAACGTTTTCAATGCAAGAAGATAAAATCCATATTTCTAAGTGGCCATGGAATTTTCTTGTTATTATATGAAATCTTGACATTTAAGTGAAATAAAAAGCAAAAATTATATGCATGTTATTCAGGCAGTGTTATGAAAATTGTACTCACTGTTCTCATCTTCCAAAAAATGAAAATTAAAGTAAATATGGCTACTAAACTTGCTGAAACAATAAACAAGACTGCAATAATCATTTGTTATAAACCTTAAATATAAAACCACAATTTTCAAAATATGTTTAAACAAGAAGATAAAATTGCTTCGAACTAATTCAATGTAGCTTACGTCAATCATCAATCAAAATAAAAACCATTAAAACATCACAAAAATGCTAAAAGCTGATTGGTTCAAAAATGATATCACATATGTTAAAATGGGGCGAGAGTGGGCATATCAATTTTCTAATCTTGCTACCACTCGGTATACAACTGTATTTCATATAACAAACATTAATTAGGTTTTTTGTTTTTGTTTAGGTTTTTTTACTCTCACATTTAATTTAGGTTTATAGTTAAGTTTGTCTTGCTATTTGGAAATTTCTACTGTCTAATTTTTATTGAATTTCAATTTCTAAAGTGCTTGTGGACAAGGTAAGAATAAGGGATACAGAAATAAAATATTATTACTATTATTATTATCATTATTATCACAACATTTGATAGAATATTGTTTTTGTTACATATTTTATATATTATAAAAAAATTAAAAAAAGCTCGATTAAATTAATATGAATGTAAACAACCTAAAGTCTTTGAAAAAAGTCAGACTATAACTTAATCATGACTAGTTTGTTTTGGTTCTGATTTCACTATAATTGTTAATTTTTCCTAATCACAAACTTAATAGCTCTTTATTCTTCAGTAAATGACAAAATTTTACATATTATTTTTTGATAACAGATACTCTTCCTTCCTCTATAACTGTTGCTGAGTATTTTCCAATTTTTTTCTTTTGGGAATATTAGATCATACCACAATTTAACTTGTTACATTTAACTAGTACCTCTTTCTGCTGTCTTCTGAATCCTACGTTTATTTTCCAATTTCTGTACAATGCTGAGGTCATCTTTAATAGCTGAATAATCATACTGAGCATTTTTCCTGTGATTTTTCAATTTATAACAGTTAGTATCAGAGTGATGACCTGTTTTTTAAAGAAGCTCATAGCATTTGCACTATCTCCAGTTTCTGTAGTGTTAAGATGTTGATAGTCCTTGTCCCACCCCTGGACAGAGCTGTAATCCATCAAAGACTATTTCCAAGCAGAAGCTTTTCTTTACTTAGATCAAACTCATAAAGATGGAAAACTGTACCAGCTTTTGCAGAAAAGAAGTCACACAATAGCTCAGATCTTGGCACATCCAGGATTAGACCTGGGAACTTGTGGTTGAAAGGCCAAAATGTTACCAACTAATGTTGCCTTAACCTGATTAAATTTAAAGATTTTTAGTGACAGGTTGGTTAAGATTATGTAAAATTACCTTTAAAATAATTGGAATAAGTAACTTCTAGGATTTAGGATATCAATGTCAAGATTTTTGAAAGTGTTTTCAGGACATTGAAAAAAAATAAAGTTCAAGTCTTTGTACATCTACCAAGATGTTGGATTGCAAATTACCAACTTATTCTCCCCCCCCAGCTAATAAAATGAAACTTACTCTATTTTAAATTTAAACCGCAGTAGGAGGAAAGGGGGGGGGGAGCTGCAGGGGTAGGTCTGAAGTATCTCCAAAAATAAGTGTTGTATATGATCAAAATATCAAGAAAATTGCCAAAACTGTCATTTTGTAGCCAAAAAACTGTAAGTTTTAAAATTTCCGTGTATAAGTCGACCTCAATATTTTCTACGATAAAAATAAAAGTTCTAAGTTTTTATCTCATATGGAGCAAAATATAAAAAAGTGTTTTAAAAACAACCCTGACTTTGGAGATTAATATTGAAGATAGTCGATGGTTTGCACACAATTAAAAAAGAATTTTAGTTTTGCTTAAAAGTTTTTTTTATTGATTCAAGTACTTATTATGTAGTTGCTAGTTGCACACGTTTATAGAGTTTTGAGGGGTGTTAAAAAAATTTGTTTTTTGATCCGTGTATAAATCGAGTGCGATTTTTAAAAGTAAAATTTTGTTGTTAAAGCCAAAAGGGTTGACTTATACATGGCAAAATACAGTAAGCAGCAACTGAAAAAAAAGCTAGGTGGGGGAATGGTGTAAATAAATAAATAAATAAATAAAGGATAAAGAAATACTTTATTTAATGTCTTTATGCACAGGAAATGGATGCCCAGTCTTCCTGGGCAGAGGCTAATGTCTTTAAATCACTTTATCAAATTCATCAATAATGCATAAGGCAAACACAATGGAAAATCATAGCCATGACCGAGTTTGTAATTTGGCAAGAGATTCATCCTGATTTGCATATGACTTTAATTTGGATTTTCTGCAAAAAATAATATAATATCTTTGAAGTTTTTAGCAAAATATGCTTTACTGTAAGTTGGAATTTGATAAGTACTATACAAAATTCGCATCTAATCTGTATGAGGTTTGAAACAGCTCATCTGCCGCTCGATGTTTTAAATCCTCATTAACAGATCTCCTGCTCATATTGTATATATTACTTAAAGTGGCCAATGGCACAAAAGTTGATTCAGTGGACTGAAGGGAGGAAAACTGGAGATCCTGGATAAAAACCCTCGGAGTCAGATTGAAATTGACAAATCTCAGCCCACATGCAAACCCAAGGATTCAAACTCAAGTCTGTTGTGGTCAGGTGGGAGGTGTGAGTGATAACCATTTGGCCAATCAGACCCCCCTGGGGAGGAGTGGTATTAGTTTCTTTCCCAATCCCATTTTTCTTTCTTTTTCCTTTTTTTTTGGCTTTGCAGGCAACTGTCAGTAAAAAACCTCATTTTTCCTCCCTTTAGAATTTGAATTGAAACAATTTAGGACATCTAATTTAAAAATGCAACCTTGCAAAAACCAAAAGAAGATACGTCAGTTCTCTCACCTGCAACGGCAGATAAACCATACTAACAAAAGTAACAACGCCACTCCAGTCACTCCGAGTACAACCGGAAGCTACAAAATGAAAGATAAAACGTTTGGAAATTGGTATTGAGCAACCGAGTTCAAATCTAAACAGCATAACATCAGCGAGAATTCTCCTATTTTCTGATCTCCAAGCCCCTGTTGTTTAAAACTCGTTTCGCACTGACCCAGAGTTAAATTTTAAATCCTTGCTCGTGTTTCCTCTCCCAAAAAAGCTGATTTTAGACCGGAACTATGGGTTCGGCATGTTTATTTTGTTCGGAACCCTTGAATATATATTTCATAAGCTGCTTTAAAATCTTCCTTGACAATAAATTACTATTTGTATTTTTGCTTAAACCATATTAAGTTAGCAAGCTTTTAAACAAAAAAACGCAGAACAGACTACAACAAGAATATAATTTGTACGTATGAAGAATATTTTCATCGTGTTTCGATTTTGCAGTATAAAGGTCAGCTATTGATCATGTGAGTTTATAACATGTGATATAGTGAGTCATGACTCAGTCGTCTGAAGTTAGAAACTTTCTCTGACGTTGAAAAATGAAACCGAAAACTTGGAAATTTTGAATTAGTAAAAAAATATAAAATACTTTTTCCTACTTACCCAAATATTTTCTCTCACGTATGACACAAATTTATTGGTTTCATCTTGTTCGCCTTGGGTGGAATTTCTGTTAAACACGAAACGAACTGTTGGCATATTAGGGAAGTTCGCGGTACTGTGAAACTTTTACGTTATTGCAAAACAGTGTTAAAAAGCCTTCGTTTATGTTTGAGTAGAAAACAGAATGCTAGCTTTATATTTCAGAAAAATGATTTTTTTCCTGTGTACAGCGGTTGCCTATGATCACTAATAAACAATTTCTTCTGTCCGGGAGAGGGTGGATAATTTTTGCTATAGTTTGTTTTCGTGTGACACAAGGAAACGAAGCATTCCTAATATAAATTCTCTCCGGCTTGAAAAAAAAGAAGTTTACACAGACCTACTCCGTCCTCTGAAGCAAAACAGCCTCTGGAGATAAAACTTTTTTCTTACTTTTTTAGTGTTTTTGAACTTCTGAAAACGACTAAAATGTAAAAGTTTCAATGGTGTATCGAAGAGAGGTTTTAAGCAATGATAATTACTTGATATAATGTCGTATCTAGACAAAGCTAAGAACAGTAGCTTTAAATTTAAAATATAACTGTAACAATGAAGCCCCGAAAAAATTCGCCACGCTCTGCAATGATAACAACTTTAGAAAGCATACAACTACGATAAAGCAAAACAAATTCATTTTTATGAACCTAAGAAGTTTCGCAAAATAACCTCACGTTAATTTGGCCAACAAAAAATCCCAATATAATGCTTTTAAACAATGGCATTAGTTGTAATATTTTGTTGACGTCACCGAGTTGTCATGCATGTACAGTTCCCGCCTTTTTTCAAACTTCAAATTTGCAGAAGCTAAAACTTCAAAAAGGGGAACAGAAAAATGTTGAAAAGCAAAAGAAACTATGATAAAATACTACCTAAAGATTATAGATCAAATGATTTTAGTTGTTTTTATATCAGTGAATTATTTTTTATTGTTAAATAATCGATTATGAAATATGATATTGATACGGTTTTTTTATTTGCCCGTTAAATTGATGCATCTCTCTTTTAATCACTACAAACAATGAAAGCTCAATGCTTGTGGGGTGTGGCTGGATTGATAATCAAAAGTTTTAGTGAATCAAAAAAGATCAGTTTTTGTTTGAAATTTTTTTTAATCATAACATTCGGTTTGCGAACGTTTTTGCTAGCCTTTTGTTCAAGTAATTTAGTTTGAAGACTTCAGACTAATCTATAATAATGGTCAAAAATTGCAATAATGGCAATAAGGGCGAAAAAGACCATTTTCTTAAAAAGCATGCGGGCGGGGGATGAGAAACTAATACTGACAACAAATAGTGGCCTAAGGACATTTTCAAAATCTAAATTCTTCGATATGATATAAAGATTACGTTAATTTTTACCAGGTTGTGTTACAATTTATTTAGGGCTGTTTCCATGAAACAGAGTGATCTCAAGTTAGTTTTATACGTAAATGAAATTTTTAATTTTCGGAAAGAAGTTCGTAGTCGTACTGTATTTACTAGACAAAATCGACCGACTTATAGTATTCGGAAAAACTCAATAGTTTTGGGCAAATTGAAAGTTTTCGTTTTAAGGTATACATAATTGACAGAGTTTGATGGACAAAGTAATTGGTATTTTAAGGACAAAAAGTCGGAATTACGTTTTTCGCAATCTTGATAGCCATGTTCATGCGCTTCTTTCCCAATTGAACCTTCGCTTTTTTCCGTTCGGAATGGATTTCGTTTTCAGTTTACAAGATACCGGAACGAGAAGACCTTTAAATATTCGTTTTGAAAATCGGAAAGAACTTATCTGAAAGTATATAATGTACGGAAACAAAATGTCGGCTCCGTATCACTGATGTAAACACATGCAGAGAAATATGGGAATTGAATGACCTCGTCGCGGAATGAAAGTCATTCAAGAATCATATACTAATAGCCCCTTACTAACTGACAAAGTATATTGCTAAATTCACAAAACATTAGTGACGCAAAACAGAAAAGGAAAAAAAATAATTGGTACATAAGCTTGAGCCTTTTTATTATTAAATTTTAAAACACACCACATTTATATAGTTTTAGTAAATTAAAAATAAAAAAGTTGCTTTTGTTATTCTTTAGATGAAAGACGCCTGAAGGAACACTAGTTGCTACGTGTTTCCCGTTGTTTGTAAACAGAATACAATTCTCGCACGTACTAAGTTTGAATCAAAGAGTTATCACATGCATTTATCAGTAAAGGAAAGTTTTTACGAGCTGAATATATTAGCATGACAGATGTGCGCTTGTTCTTTCTTCAGAAATATTGCTTTCGTTGCCAATTGGTTTATCTTCAGTGAAACGACGACAACGCCAGTCATAAAATTAAAGAAATCTGGCTTTATCACTCTTCTCGTTTAATTAGAACATTAATTATCATTATTCTCTATATTTTTTCTTAGTTATCCTTCTTTTTTTTCTTCCCGCAATCTCAGCCGCTCCTTTTTGTTATCCGACAATTAATTTTCGATCCATTTCTATTTTAGTTTCATTTAATTCATCTTTTGATTACAAAAAACCTGGTCAACCCCATGGGACAAAAATTATAACACTTTTTGTTTGATTCGAAACCTTCGTATCTTCAATCCTTCTGTTTTATTGTCTTTGACATTTTCACACCTGCCCTCCGTTTCCTCATGGCATTCTCCGTATTTTTAGTATTTAATTATTTTCATTTTTTCTTTTTTTTGTGTGCTAGTCAACACACCTTTTTTTAAAAAATGAACTCTTTTTATAACTGTGACCTTACATCTTCACTCAACATATTTGTTAGACTAAGGACTAACGTACGAAACCTTAACGACTGTGATCTTTCTCCTTTTTTTTCGGAGTTCATCTTAATTCTTTTTTACAAATATACTTCTTTAGAAACACCGACGCTGTTCTTGGTCATCAATCTGAAATAATCTGAGAGGGAACACAATTTTGAGAAACTTAGGAATATAATGAATTCGTCCCACAATGGAAGTCATGACTCTAAGTGTGCGGAAATTCTCGTTTGTTCTGGACAGAGAAGGACAAAAAACCGGTGACAGATAGCTTTTTTCCCCAAAAAAACTAGAAATTCGATATATTTCACGCATGACGTCAAGACAACCCCTTGAAAGAAGGTCTTGAAATTTTGACTATAAGTATTAAAACGAAAAATATATTTGTAAATTTTTTTATTAATCTAAGGTTTGTCTTATCTCAAAGTCAGTCGTACAAAAACTCTAGAAACACGTCGCAGACCCGTAAAAAAAGTTGCATTTTAAGTTTGGGTATTAGATTATTCTTGAATTTAAGAGTTGCCTCATTTATCACTGCAAGAGAAGTTTTGATAAGCTGAGATTACTAACATGGCGTTCAACTGCGTCTGTTGCTTTCGCAATATAAAGGTTTAACCTATTGCTAATTGTCCTAAATCAAGATTATAAGAGATTTCATGTTTACTTTACCAAAATTTCAGCGGAAAACTAACACCGGAACAACTTTTATTCGTGTTTCGAATATCATTAATATTAAAGTTTATGCCGATATTCCAAAGTTAAATTTTTCTTCTTTTTTCTTAATATGCGAATTTCTACCAAAATTCAAACTTACGGGAGGATTAAATTCCTGCCTCATATTGAATACGTGTTGCGACACTAGGTCATCTTTTCTGAAAATAGCACTGTTTTGAAACTTTTGACGAATGTTGAGCATAAGGATAACTTAATTTAACTCTGAAATATTTGGCAAAAACCCGAGGAAAGAGCGCGTGTTAACTCCCACGCTTTCAAACGTAAGACTGGTTTAGTTTCGGATGGCCTCGTGAAAATTTTAAATTGGTTTTCGTCAGCCATGATCTTCAGTAATTTCGGCAGATGCATTTTGCCCAATCTATTCTTTTCATTTCTGGCTTTATACCTTCTTAGGCTTTGTCCTTTATGAAAACTTTTGTTTGAGAAGCACGTAAAACGCTTTGCCCTGATCTGGCCGGAGCTGAGCGGATGAACGACTTGACGTCATGCGTGAAATATATCGAATTTCTAGTTTTCGGGGAAAAAAGCTATCAATCTGTCACCGGTTTTTTGTTCTTCTCTGTGTCCAGAATAAACGAGAATTTCCGCACACTTAGAATCATGCTAAAAATCTGATTGACAAGGAGAAACACAAGCTGCTTCGATGCATCTTTCATTTATTACTTTTTTGGTGTTACAAGATATAAAAAAAATTATAATGAATTTCTGTACCTTTTGGTTAATATGTAGTTGTAGAAGTGCACTAAGCCAGACTGGTACGTGCTTTGTAAATGTTATCAATGCAGGCCAAACTTAATGAAAATATTATCAATCATATTATTTGATTAGTTTTGAAACGCTGACGGATATATAACTTACAACATTATAAGAGAATGCGTTTCCTTGAGAGACGGGTGTGAGCTGTGACAATATTCGTGTTAAGATTAATATTATCATTCAAGCGTGATGCTGTTTATCAACATCAGCTATTCGTGCGTGGGAAACAACACTTTATGGCTGACCGACCAGTCGGCAATAACTTCTAGATCTTCATGAAAGAGCCGATGGGTCGTATCTGCTTCTTTCCAACGAGCGAACTCAATCGGTTTAGATAAACTCTTTTACTTGTGAACAGGAGAAGTAATCTTTTAAAGATTTTAAAAATCATTACCTTGGTTTAAAAACTTCATCAAAAACATCCGGTATTCGAGCCTGGCTCGTTGCGTGAGCTATCCGTTTTTGATTTTAAAGGCTCATTAAAACGTTGGACAGAAAGACGGAGGAGAAATGGAAGAAAATACCACCAGCATATTAACATATGAGAAGATCCAGCCAATTCAAGGAGTTATATTAGGAATTATAGCAACACCCGGGGTGATAGGAAATATCTTCGCAATTTTCGTGACCCTGAAAATACTTCAAGAGCAAAAGTTGAGCCCTAACATTTTCGTACTTGGCTTGGCTACAATAGATTTGTTTGGAATTGTTATTGTTTGCACGCCAACTTGGCTCTGCTATGCATTTAACGGCTGGATCGGTGGGGATAAGTTATGTGATTTTCAAGGTTTTATGACGCTGTTTTGTTCCGTGGGATCGGGAGGAATTGCAACAAGCATGGCTGTCGACAGATACTTAGCGGTTAAAGTACCATTTTGGCATCGACGAACGGTGACCGTAATGGTGGCAGTACAAGTTGTAATTGCAGTGTATCTAAGCTCTGCTTTAATATCATTTCTTCCTGTTATCGGTTTTGGCAGCTTTGTGCTCAACCTCACAAGTACTTACTGCACTTTGAATTGGTTTGCAACTGAATTGAAAGATGTCGTGTTTTCATACTTCTTTGCATCAATTGGAGTGACGCTCGTTTTTACCGTTATTTTTTGCAATGTGAACGTGATGGTCAAGCTGTGTCAAAGAAAAGAGAAAACAAGAGCTCTTTCAGCGCAGCATGAGCGAGATGAGCAACAGAAAGTAAAAACACTTGAAAAGCAATTTTCCCGAATGATGATTGTGATTTCTACAATTTTTCTGATTTGTTGGGTGCCGTTTATGGTAAGTGTCTATCAAATGTTTTTTTTTTTTGCTTCTCATGATATTCTTTTATCAAATTAAAATTCTTTTTCTTGCTGGAAGTTTTTATTATACGAAACGAATGTTTTCAATTTTTAAAAACATTGAAAATAGGATCATCTTTGTGTGCCAACAGAAATGTGTGTATAGTTAACGTTTCAACAACTAATTTTTTTTTCTTTTTTTACGGAGGTTTTCGGCCCTTTGGAGACCCCTAATTGCGAGGAATTTAAAATTTTAAGTTAATACTTTAAATGAACCTTCGATTTCCGGTCGTTTTGCAACTAGCTAATAAGTCGTTTATAATATTAGATAATTATGGGATATCACAAATTGATTAACATTAATATAGAAAATATTGGAAATATCTTTTTATATTTTTGCTGTTATTAAATTGCTCGCGTACGATATAAAATTCATTGATATAATTGTAGCAATTAATGTCGAATTTATTTTAACAGTTTATTAGTTTATTTCTATTGATAACAAAATAAAACAATAAACAAAAAAATATATAAGTTTCAGGTTAATCCCAAACGCTAATGACAGCCTCGCGATATTAATATCTGAAAAACTAAACGATAGTCATGAGACTAAAAACTTCAAAACGTGGTGAGAAATATCAAATTCACAAGGTAACACACTCTGCCATGTCTTGCCTCGAGCGCTGTAAACAGAAATACTAATATTTAATGTTCTGGAACATGTAAAACTAATTTCTTTTTCCCCTCAAGGACTTAAAGAATGTTTTAGTGTTCGATATACACGGCAATATCAAGACTTTAGAATTGAGTTATATTTACGATTCCCCCTCGGTTTTCGTTATGTATTCGTGCATTATAATATAATACACAGAACCAGAGAGTAGAGTATCAACTTTTGCAACTCGATTAAGCACTGTAATTTCTAATTTGAAATACTGTTATAACATTGATTATGTGAGAAAACTGTGACACCATTCCTTTCAATTGCCAGTTGCGCCAGCTCGAAGACAGTCTTTTATGGTTTGCAATCAATTTGGTTCAAACTTTGCCGATGATGATGAGTAAACAGCCCCGAAGCACTTGATATGTATATGGAGAATTCAAAAACTAATTTTGGCTGCAAGAACGCTTGCCCCAGAGCAAATCAGCTGTAGTTTCTCATGCCAATATTGACGAAAGATTTCAAACCTTAACAATTAGCACAAATCCTTCGTTTTTACATAATAATTTGTGCCGTAGTTCTGACGACAGCTAGTCAAATTGAAGAAAGTTTAAGCAAGTAGAAAAAGGAAACTAAGATTTTATCAGCAAAGAAGAAGAAGAGTTTCAGTCACAAGTCGTATAGTATTGAGTTTAAAAAATATATCATCATTTTTTATGTACATAAACTAAAAGTTAATTTGAATTTTCAAGAATACTTCAATCATTTTGTTTAAAGTGTGTTGTCTCCTTAAAGTTACCTTACAAAACTGAGTAAAAGACTGAGAAAATATTTTTCCAGGATTTCGACGAAATCAAATTCGTGACCTTTGAAAAATTTGAAATTTGAGGATATTGCTGCAATATCTGTGCATTATACTCTACTAACTGAGCTATGAAGCCACATCTGTTGAAAGGGTTTTTATTGGGTTCGTTTTTGCCAAACCTCTAAGTCTATACATGGTGGTGGTGTGGCTTTCTTTTCTATAAAGAGTGGCGCTGTTTTCAAAATACGCTTTGTTTCTCTGTGAATGAACGGTTTCCTGGTAACGAAGTCTCTCGTCATTCCTATATATAACATTTTTAACCATTGTTTGAGGAAACCCTTCCTATAATTGTAAATGTACCACGCAAGGAACGCAAAGGAAGTTAAAGAAAAAAACGGAGGGGAAATTGACAACTAGAAAAACAAGATTAACCAAAAACGTAAGAAGTGGTAAAACTATTAACAGTGACGGCGGTTTTTATTCAACTATGAATACTAACACTTAAACTATTCATTGTTGGCAAGCGAAAAATAAATCTTTAGGTTTCAAGTTCCATTTATGGTTTTAGTATTAAACACTTTTGTTTGGGAGAAAGAATCTCGAGATTCTAAAGTATGTAACAGAGAAAAATAATAAAGAAGAAGAAAAAGAAGAAGAAGAAAAAGAAGAAGAAGAAAAAGAAGAAGAAGAAGAAGAAAAAGAAGAAGAAGAAAAAGAAGAAGAAGAAGAAGAAGAAAAAGAAGAAGAAGAAGAAGAAGAAGAAGAAAAAGAAGAAGAAGAAGAAGAAGAAGAAGAAGAAGAAGAAGAAGAAGAAGAAGAAGAAGAATAGAAAGAAGAAGAGTATAAGAAAATTTCAGCCATCGAGATGAGCTGCCCGCCATGGGTAGAAAACAGAGAAGTCAAGGGCAATGAGAAGACACCAAATACAGTCAACTGCGTCTGGAGCTGATGAATAGGTACCCTGGATACCAGGTCATGGTACAGTATAATATTATTATCGATGTCCTCGGTGGATACTCAAGACAAGTTGAACATAACATTAAAGAACTTATTGGTGAGAACAACAAAACCACCATTTTACAAATGCAGAAATCCGTCCTCACAAGTTCTCTACACATTGCAAGACACTTTAAGCTGAACTGTTAAGCAATATGATTAATAAATCAATTTTAGTAGGCCATTTATTTTAGAGCAAACAGTTCATATTCGAACATTTAAATTAGAACCATTCTAACATGATAGTATTATACGTTATAAGAAGTCATATCACAATTTAGATTGATTTTATATTATTATAGCTTATAAGGTTTATATATATATATATATTTATATGTAGATTGTAATTATATTCATCACTGTTAACAATTTGTATATATATACATATATATATATATAAGTTGTGGTTGGGCGGCGAGCCGTGACCAACCTCAGCAACGACTAAAACCGTACATCGTGTGCCCAAGTTCACGAGCTGCCATGGGCATGCAGAAGTTTAAACTGCCTTTAAAATAGATACTTTATTTAACGTCTTTACACGCAGGAAGTGGTTGCCCAGTCTCCCAAGCCAGAGGCTAATGCCCAAGCGGTCGACGGCACAGATTTTGGCGTGAAAGTCGATTCAATGGAGGGGGGAAAACCGGAGATCCCGGAGAAAAATCCCTCGGAGTCAGATTAAGATCGACAAATCTCAGCCCACGTATACGAACCTAAGTATTGAACTCGGGTCCGTAGTGGTGGGAGGCGTGAGTGATAACCACTAGGCCAACCTGGCTGGGCTGCATGGGTTGTTCAAAAGTTGGTTAGCTTTAACCCAGAATTAAGGCAAAATTTAAATAGTAATTTTTTTACAATGAAAGCTTTTCTTAGCTCATGATCACTGTTCAGAATTAACCCAAAATTTTCAAGCCAAGACAGTTTATGGATCGTAAGAAACAGGGGCAATCAATCAATCAATCAAATCCTTTTTACGTCAAGTTCCACTGATCGCGGGTCTGACGGCGCATGGTCATATGTCTC
>JAOEHV020144059.1:0-14317 GCA_025447995.2 Isaurus tuberculatus | reverse complement strand
TACTACTACTACTACTACTACTACTATTACTACTACTACTACTGCTACTACTACTACTACTACTACTACTACTACTACTACTACTACTACTACTAGTACTACTGCCGCTATTACTACAGCTGATACTAGTACTAATACTAAAACTAACATAACTAAATACTTCTAAAAATAAAACTACTAATGATACTATATTATTTTTACTATTAATGCTGAAGCAACTAAAAAATAATTCTTTTCTGCTATTTCTACTTTTGCTTTTACCATTTCCATTTCTTCTTGTACTATTTCAAATAATACTACTACTAATGTTACAACTACTATCAATACCACTTTTATATTACTACTGGTATTATCATTAGTATACGTATTAGAAATTTCTGTCCTACTTGAACATTTGTTACCACAACGATTACTCGTTATACATTTTCTAACCTTTTGCAGGTATTTATTTCTACTACCATTACTACAACTACAACTGATTATGCTGCTCTAAACAATGTACAAATTAGATTTCGCATTAATGTATCGAACCGCATCTATTTGTGTTTAAATTATCTAGATGCTGCAAGGCTTTTGTTTTGTGGTCGAAGATGCTAGTGTTTCCGTTACAAATAATTTTTTACTCTTCGCAAATTACGCAAACCACAATAAAAGATGCAGTTGTACCGACAATCGAAGTTCAATGTTTTTTTAACGTATTCATATTTCGAGTTATTCGTGGGTGGTTTTTTCGGATTAATTGGCTCATTCAATGACAAAAGCGTTTGTTAGCTAAATGACAGCCGCAAGGAAACTTTGCAGACACCAAGGGAAATATCTTCATTCCTACGCATTTGATATTGTCCCCTAATTGCATTGACCTACTGTGGAATTGTTTGGGAAGTCATGTTTATCCAACCGTTTCGTGGTTTTAAAACTTGCTAAGAAAAAGGGCTAACCACAATTCGATCACTTTTTCCGGTAAAATTTAAGATAACTTAACTCCATTCTGGACGGTGGACGAAGTTGGATATTTAAAAGTTAACAGTGTTTGAGCTCATAGAAACGCTACAAGATCAACTTGTCACCTCCATTGTAGAAATGTGGATTTAATTTAAAAATGCCCTTCGCCGCTCAAGTGTTTGATGCATAGATTACTCACGCCTCTTTTCCCAAAACAGTCTTCTAATTACAATTAATAACCCTTCGATACTCGACGCCCCGCTAGTCTCATAAAACAAACGATTATGTATGGTAATTTGAAGACGCTCAACTCGTCAACAGATTTATTCCACTTCTAAAAAAACTCGCAATGCTGGAATGAATGAGTCCTTTAGCATCTTTGAGATTTATGGTGGTCGCATTTTAGAGCCTTTAACAAGATGAATTGGAGCAAATCGGATGTTTATGTAAAGTTTGAGTAATGTGACATTAAGATATGTTATGATTACTTGTCAGTTTTGTAAATTTAAAAACTGCTTGACAATTTTCTTCTTAAACTCATTAACACATTCAAACGTCCTTAAAATAACGGTGATGTAAACCAAAGTATTACTTCAGTGCCAGTGTTCAAGAATTCGAAATAGAACTTTCTGTAAAATGCTAGTTCTTGAGATATTGTGCTAGAAAAACCAGTAGAAATCCTTTGTCCTCTGCCCTTTTGTCTTGATGATTTTTGTTTTGAATCAAACTGCTTGACTTAGAACAATGTTCGTGGGCCGAAAAGTTTTTAAAAAACATTTTTTTCATTGCGGAAGGAAATACCTGTTAGTTGTATGAAACAGGGGTAAAACAACCGCCAATTCACACTGTTCCGTTTATCACCCAAGTGCACGTGTTCAGAAACTTGGACCATTTGGCTGTTATTCACTAGTTTTTAAAGTACCTGCCACACATGCACTTAAACAAATAAAATTTTGTTCATGTTGATTTTTGTTTCACTCCAGACGCCTTTGTCCAGTGGTCGTGCAATCAACAGAAACTAACATCTTGAGAAACCATGTAAAAGCTGCAATCGATTACAGCTTCTTCTGGTTAACTTTTATAAGTTTTAAATTAGTATTCTATTAAACCTTTTTAAGTATCCACTCTTTGAAATGAATGGCTAATCTTTTCCCAACAATACAGAGTATGAATAATATATAACCTGAGAAAATGTAAACACTGAATTTGAGACGATATGAAAATAAACCGGCCGATGGAATACGCAACTCTTTGCCGAAACACACTTTTGTGTTTCTTCAAGCATTTAACTGGGTTTTATGGCGATGTTTGTTTCTCTCGCAGAACGCGTGTTAAGTTCAGCACAGAGTTGGTTGGTTTCAGAGTTTACATACACGCAAGCGCCGGTAGCCAATAGCTCTCTTTGTTTTCTTGTAAATGGTAACAATTTGAAAAACACGAATGGGCCAAAATCGAAAGACGCAAACTGCGGTAAAACTGCGATAAAAAAAAAATTCGAATTTTCAAATTGACTGCCTGAGCAAGACTATTTTTACATTGCACAAACATTTCGAACGCATTGTTCAAGATAGACCCAAGGGAGGTTTGTTTATGAATAGATGTATGAAATAACTCCGTCATCTTGTTTGTTTCTTTCGTAAAACGTACTGCAAACTTAGTTCGGTAGCACCTGCAACAAAAAAACAAATTTTCATCCCGCGAACTAAATTGAGTTTGGCGGGCTATTTGTTAGACGACGACCAATATTTTGTTAGTCAGCAAAAAAATATTCCAAACCCCATGAGTATTTTCTGTGGATTTCTGTGATCAAATAACAAACACACAGAAACAGAGCGCGAAACTCACAACAAAACGAGCGTAATTTGCATTTTGGGCGTGATAAACAATATGTCAAACACAGCGTTATGAGAATTTGCATCTCTTTTCTAATAGATTTTGAATTTTTTCATCACACATCATCGATTTTCGGTTTAGAAGCTTGAAAACTCTACAACATAGCCCGTTTAGAAGATCTGTAAAATAGAAACGTTCTGTACAAGAAATGAGATGAAACCTTTAATTCATTATCGCTTCACGATATTTAATTCTCCTAATCGCTATTTCGACAATCTGTTGACAGGCACTGTATGCAATTGACAACAACTCACACCTCTTTTGACAAATTAACCAATTGGAGGCGGTTTATGGGACCACGTGTAAGCAGATGTACCTAATGAGCCGAACAGTAGAGCTTGAAAGCCAATGACGTGAAATGCGGCTTCTTCATCTCGGTATACAACAAGACGAGGAGAGAATTTGGCAGCGCAACGATCTGCAGACCAAGTTGGAACAAGGAAATTTGCTGAGCAAAGCTCTTAGTCGGATCCTCATGCCTAGTACACTACTACCCGAGATGGATCGGCTTCAGAATGGGCAATTAGAAGCAGACCAAAGAGCTTTGCAAATCGCACTTGAACTCTCAATGCTCGGACTGACAAGTGACGATGACTCAGGTTCGAATTCTTTCGACGAACTTCGCAACAAAAAGTCCATGAATATGACAGAATGCGTTCCTGTACCGAGCTCTGAACACGTAGCTGAAATTGTCGGCCGACAAGGTAGGTTTTTGAGCTTTAGTTGAAGGAATTTTCATTTCGAGGAAGTTTGTAAAAGTTGCTAGTACAACCGCGTGTTTTTGACGTGCACTGTGTTTTGTTGTTTCCTTCCAGGTTGCAAAATTAAGGCTCTGCGAGCTAAAACGAACACATACATCAAGACACCTGTCCGTGGCGAAGAGCCAGTGTTTGTTGTAACTGGCAGAAAGGAGGATGTAACTCTGGCAAAACGCGAGATAATCTCAGCAGCTGAACATTTCTCGCAGATACGGGCGCAGAGAAAAAGCAACACACTAAACTCGTTAGCACCGGGGCCTCCATCTCCCAATGCACCAGGTACAACAACCATTAAAGTGCGGGTTCCGTATCGAGTTGTAGGTCTTGTTGTCGGCCTAAAAGGTGCAACGATAAAAGGTATCCAACAGAGGACAAACACATACATTGTAACACCTTCCAGAGACAAGGAACCTGTGTTTGAAGTTACTGGCTTGTCTGAAAACGTCGAAAGTGCACGGAATGCAATTTTGAATCACATTTCTTTGCGTACGGGAGGCTTGCTCGATGCAGCGGATGATAATGTATTTCACAATGGAGACTCGCTGCACACCTCTTTTAGCGACTTCAATCCAGGTTCGATTTATTCCAGCGGCTCGCAATCGAGTTATTCATCGTTTCGAGATGTAAGCTCCTTGTCAAATCAGCAGCGGTCATACTCGACAGATTCCTACAGCTACAGTGGCTCAAACAAAATCAGTGATTACAACCCAATCAACAGTCCTTTTTCTCCTAATGGGTTTTTCTTTAACGACCTGCCTTCGCCTACAGAAAGAGATGTTGGAAGTGAGACAAGCACTAATGGATCGAGCTTTGAAGCTGCACCAACTCCGCCATCTCCTTCTATCTGGGCATCAGAGAAACCCGGAATTAATAGGGAAACACCTTTTACGCGCGCTGCTACGCTCAATGGAACAAGTATTTCAGTGGGCAGTACAAGAGCGTCAAGTCCACATTCAGCTGCAAGAAGAATGCGAAGTGATCCGTTGACAAGCAGTTTCACAGCTTTGCAAGCGTTTACGCCGTTCAGCTCATCTGAGGCAGCCGTAACTACGTGCCCTGATACAATTACAAGTTCCGCTATAACTGCAAACGGCAAAGTTTCGCCCACATCTCAAGGTATCATTGGAAGCGCGATTGGAACACGTCCCACAAGCACCGAAACAAACAACAACCATCTTGCCAAGACCGACAAGAAGAAAGATTGTGTTATTTGTTATGAGAGCGATGTTGTTGCAGCCTTAGTGCCGTGTGGTCACAACCTTTTTTGCATGGAATGTGCAAATAGAATCAAAGAGGAGAATTCAACGTGCCCTGTCTGTCAGAAAGAAGTGAATCAAGTTCTTCGTATATTTTCTTAAACTAAACACAGTCAAGAGTTTACTACTGAAATTGAACTTCTACAATAATAGATTGAACTAAAAGAATCAGCAAACCTAGCCTTGATGGCCGTAATGTGAGTAAATAAGTTCTTTGAAATCATATTGTACAGATATAAGAGTGCAGAGTTCCAATGAATAACAACATATCTTCTACGAATATGTAAATTTAGCGAGATATTTTCTGAATGTTTAGTTTTATCATAATTTTGTTACTAGGATTATCAAACCATATAAACGATATGTAGAATCTACTAAGTTAAAATTTAGTCATGGAGAGAAAACTAAGTTAATGCAACCAAGTGTACTAGATTTAGAAAGATATTTACATTAATTTACATTCTGACATGGTTTTGCATGTCGTTGTGATAGTCAGATAAGACTTTCGGTATTTATCGGGTTCGTTTTTGTTCCCGAAATCTCATAAAGACAAATTTAATCTAAATGGAATACATAGTAATATTATGAATCGAGTTTTAAAAGCATTTCAGCTGGGTCTGGCTGTTTCATAGTATATTTATGTCAACTATTTTAAGTACATGATAGATAACTTTTTGATACAGTCTTGAACGAACACATTCCAGAATTATGATATTTGTACAAAATAGTCTAATTTCTATATTATTGTGTTGCACGATAGTTCCAATTTCCTATTTTAATATTGCTAAATTGTGAGAAGCAGTAGGTTTTCTGAATATTTAGCTTGAATTCTGAAAATACATCAGAGAAACAAAAATTTAAGAGTATTTTTATTTTAAGGCACTTACAATATGAGCTTATATGAAGTATACAACAAAGAGTAAAGTGTAAATTTTATTTTTTGCTATTAAAGAAGTTATATATATAGTTTCCCCTTTGCAAGGTCAGCAAATTTAATTGTAAATGTAGAGCGTCAGTGAAGAAGAGAATAATAATCTTCGATTTCTACTTTAGAATAATTCGACTAACGAGAACTAGAAGCATTTAGTTGCTAAGTGCCCAAATAGTGATATAGGATTCTGTGCAAACGAAATGCTTCTATTGCTCTACTTTTCAAATCGTGTTTTCCTTGTAATGTAAAAGATTTGTTTTAATAAAGTTATATTAAGGAGTTTCCTAGTATCCGTGCCGTTGTCTTGTTTTTCTGATGGTATTGAGGGCGGGAAATTGTCCCTCCTCTGGGATGTTATTATTGTGAAGCGGAAAACTCGCCCAAGATACTTAGCCGGGTATTTCAAGTAGTTAGTTCAAAAAATATTGGACTTTGTCATGTTATACGCATATCCTTAATGGGATTTTTTTTATTTAATATTTTTGCTTGGTCAAACCATTTTCCATTTGTTTGTCAAACAGCATTTGAAGGCAGCGTCGTGTTTAAATTTTAATGACTTTTGTAAACATGCAAGCGTGCCCTTGAAAATTAAAACCACTCGGTAGACAAGATTGCCAGTTCGATCGGCGCCATTGTTGATGATTTCCGCATCTCTCTTATGCGAGCGGATGATAAATAACCCTCCAAACCGGCGAGTATGCGAAAACTTAACTGGAAATTTACGTCTTTCGACACCTACTTCACTTAAAACTGCTGGGCGTGAGCGCATATTAAGATATCTACAAAATCTTAGGTGTTAAAAATTCGATAGCAACACAAAACTTTCCACAATGTGCTATGTTTGCAAATTCTTCGCTGTGACTCCAACCGATATTTTCTCATCGCTATCTCTGTCACTGGAGTAACATGACAATTAGCTCTTTTGTTTAAATTAGAGCTTATTCTCCAACATCCACGCCATTCTTCTAGATCCAAAGTAACTGAGAGGCCCCCTGGGGTTTCATCTGCGAACTAAACAAAAGCTTCCGCTGAGCGCGATAATTGTATTGACGTCATGTAAAGCTATAATTATCAAACGGTTGTACCATTGGTGCGTTTCGACATTAATAATTCAATGTTTACTGGAATCGCTGGATTGTAAAACTCGTATATTTTGACATTCACTTCTAAGCTCTGTGTGAATATATATTTGAGTTCTTGGCAACTTGACAAGACACCTTTTGTTCACAGACTTTTCAATAGAAACCTGTAATTAACATCGGACGCCTAGAAACCAGTCATCATAAAAGCAGAGAACAGCTGTCGCCCCGTCCCTTGTTTTAGCTGGTGCAACGAATTTTTAATCTTAAAATTCGGGCCAGAAGGAATTGTGTCCGTTACATAACTGATCATGTCAAACTAAAGCTAGAGATGACAAGGGTCAGCAAAAGAGGTCAATAAACCTCATTTTGTTTTTCTACCCTTTTTTGCACGCAACCCAGCACAATTAGTCCAAGCTGTACAGGGCAATAATGATAGGAAAAATAACTTTAAGAAATCCAATATTCCCCAACACAAAAGAAGTTTGATTAACTATTAATGTTTTGGTCGATGAACATACCACCACGTCTGAAGATATTTGCATGACAATATCGTTAAAGACACTAGGTGAATTCTATAGCTGATCGTCGGGCTAAAGAAATTGCCGCAACAATATATCACCCATCGTTAAGATCTCAAATAGTAGTTAATGTCTATTTCCGGTAATGAAGCAAAGATGTATTCCAACTGATACTTTCAAGGGTGTTCATTTGGTTTATTGTCTTTTAGAATTGTGTAATTGGGAAAAATATTTTATCACGCGTGATTAAGATCTACACTAGACAATAACAAGTGATTGTTTTTAGAAAAGCTGCTTAAAGGTCTCTGGTCTTAAAACAAAAAAAGAATTTCTGGTTTTGATTTGGATGTAAGTAGGAATAAGAAAACTTCCAACTTAACCATGATAAAAATGATAAAGAATAACTCAATTTTTCTATGCGGTTAACGCTATTCTTTTCATAATATGCACTTACTGAAAACAAATGCTAGATTAGAATATGATTTGATTATAAGAAAACAATTCTCAAAAACTTTTTCTTAATACTTTTTTACTTTTAGTTTTTTTAAATTGCTGTATTTTGGTCTTCAACAAAATATTCAAACAAAGTGATATTATATTTGCTAATAAAAGATGACTGTTTGATTTTAAGTTTTTTTAAAAAAGTTCATTTTCGCTAAGTATTCCTTTTCTCCTCCCAGCCTTTTACTTAAAGCCTTTTATCCGTTCTTTATTGTCAAAGTAATGTTGATTTACTGTGCGGCATAATCAAACGAAGTCTTGCTCAATCTGAACGACAATTAATCTTTTCATAGGCTTATGGCGTTCTTAAAGTTTAATTCTCCGTGTGAACATTAAATCAAAATGAATGGATCTTCAGTTTAATGACGCTATTAAGTCGACACTTTTAAAGTTGCTCTACTTTACTTTAGAGAATACCTTTGTTCTAGCTCTCAAACAATTTTGAGATCTTTTTATCTAAATTATCATATCATAATAACAAAACGAGATTCAAAAGTAAAACCGTAATAGTTTTTGCAGCAATGCGTATTCCGAAATCCACTAAGGTTTCACATTTTTGGGTAAAAAAAAAAATGTTTCATTTTAAATTGATGTATTTAACGAAAAGCGGTAAAAAACTTTTAAAAAATTGTTTGGAATCACTTAGCATTTTTATAAGGTGGAATTTATTTTTGTTAAAATCAAAAAGGACACGTAATTAATCTAAAAGACCACTTTTAAAGTAGATGGCTTTTTCATCAACAAACCCGAAAAGTGCATTCTAATAGAAACAAATTGAAATGTCATTTTGAAGTAAGCCAGATCTAGAATCCCTTCTCGAATACAATTTAGTTTTAACACAGCTTAACAAACGCACTCAAATAAATAAAATAAGTTGATTGACAAACAAAGAAATCGACGCTCATCAAAATGCAAACATGCAGAGTTTATAAGTGTGAAGCTTAATCCCTTACATGAAAAACTGCTATTATATTATTATTTAAAAAACTACTGTTCAGGTTTAATCTTTTAATATTTCATTCACAGACCTAGGATACCATAATCCTATTTTAGGAGGTTGAATGAAATATCGTAGCACTTGTATAATCTTTTTCTATACAAACTGCATCACCGGACCTTTCTTAAGCCATGATTAGGTACAAGATTGGCCTCTTACCACAAAGTAATTAATTTGTACATGATTCGACATAATCCGTAATGTCAATATCAAAACATCATGCCTTACACTAATAACCTTTTTGGTATATGGAAGGGGTTAAGAAGGCTAAAATGAAATTTCGAAGTAAGTTATGAAATCACAAGTTATTGTAAGTCAGGGTGTCATGTATTTAATACGTGTTAATTTATTATTGACACTTTCAACAAATAAACCGATAGTTAAACCGTTACTGTGCCAATCATTCAGATTTTGGTAACATTCTTATCCTAAACTGAAATAGAGCCGGTAAGATAAAGTAGTGCCACTTTGAATTCTGCATTCTCTTCTTGAAAAAAAGCGTTCGTACCCAGCCCACTCCCTTAATCCCCAATTCCTCTCCCTATGTATATGTATGTGTATATATATACCATTACCATTACCATTACCATTACCGTTACCGTTACCGTTACCGTTACCGTTACCGTTACCGTTACCGTTACCGTTACCATTACCATTACTATTACCATTACTATGCATTACCATTACCATTACCATTACCGTTACCGTTACCGTTACCGTTACCATTACCATTACCGTTACCGTTACCATTACCGTTACCGTTACCATCACCGTTACCGTTACCGTTAGCGTTACCATTACCATTACCACTACCATTACCATTACCATTACCATTACCATTACCATTACCATTACCATTACCATTACTATTACTATTACTATTACTATTACTATTACTATTACTATTACTATTACTATTACTATTACTATTATCATTATTGCTTGTAAGATTACTAGTTTTAGCATTATAGTAGCATTATTGCCATCATAAGTAATCACTGTTACTATAGCAATGTCAAATTAAAAATAAATAATAGGAAAAAAGACGCAAAACAACAATTAGGAAAAGGAAGAACATATAAAGGCAGAGTTAGAAAGATATTAAAATTATAACTTGTCTTGATTACCATTTTGGTCATCAACTGATTAGGAATCATCATAGAATTAGAATTGGTTAAAACTTATTTTTAACGGCGCCCATCCCAGATCAATCGTTGATTAAATTATTTGTTGCCATTTAGTTTCACACTTGATGAATATATCTCATTTCTAATTCTACCATGAAACATGAACCATGCCAGATTTTGTTAAGACTAAACAGAGCCAAAATCTTTATTAAACATAATACCACAAATTACTTATTCCACCTCAGTAAAAAAACGCTTTCTTTAGTTGAGAACCTGAAAAATCAGAAGAAAATAGTTTTTGAATATTTAGACATTCAAATGGCGGTAATTTTGAAAATTACAAAAAAGCTTCGATCCAAAATCGTATCGTAAGCACAAAAAATGTTTCCAACATTTGCGTGATGTTTTGCGAGTCAAGTGTTTATACCAATTAAATAGAAAAGAAAACAACTTCTGAATTTCTCTTTTGCTTTCAAAATAAGTTTAATACAATACCTTAACTGGTTGGTAATTTCCTTAAACGAATGTTGCTAAATATATATTTTCGTCTGTGTAAAACATGTTTGCTCTTCTTCTGAATTTTTTACCGTGTTTTTTCAGTTTTGTTCAAGCGATTGTCAAAGTTAGAATGCGTTGTGTTTTGTTCACCGACCAAGCTAAGGCTAAGCCAATAAATAATTAGTGTAAGCCTATAATATTAGTAGTTTTAAAGCTGTGTAAAAAATAAATAGGAACTTACAACTTTTAAAACTAATGACATCAGTTCTGTAGTTTACCGGACTTTAAAAAAAGCTCCTAACCATTTAAAAAAAACAGTTCAAATCCGTCATTATAGTTTTACTGTTATCAAGAAGAGATTTTATTGTTAAAAACAAATGCCGATGGAAACTAATACCGGCCCATTAATTAACTGAGTCTTAAACCATGGTCTCCCTGCTGTGATGTTTATACCCATCTCGCGGTTTTCGGCTCATTTTGAAAAAAAGGTTCGACAGAGGTACTGATAATTTATTTAGTGTCAAAATACTAAAACATTTATCAGTGTCACATGGTGATTCTAATAAACGAACCTTTCCAGTTAAGAGTTGTGGGGTTGTTTTCAATTAAGTTTTTCCACCAAGCGCTGATTATATTCAAAAACAGCTTCTATGTTTTATAACCGCTTTTCCATTTCTATCTCAATAATTTTTGTACGAACGCAATAGTAGTTTAATGGTTTTTTTGTTTCCTGCTTTTATGCAATTTCGTTCTCTAGTTTTCAGAACGATTGTTTTTAGCAGTTATAATATAAGAAACCTGCTGCAAACAATATTAATGAATATTGCTTAATATTGTATAATGAAACAATATTTTTAACAAGCATTTGTCATCTACCAATTATAAGAGTTTCACGCCACACAAACATAAAATCATCTGCAAAAACGTTTTGTATTTCTCAGAAACAAACTTCAAGGAATTTTTTTTTTCGTTAATTTACTTTTCTGAGCTACATTTATATGTCCTTTGTATCATTATGGGATATTATAGTACAGTCTTTATAAAAAAATTAAATATTTTTATATTCGGCTAATAAAAATAAGAATTTCAAAGAGATGTGAAAAATGTAAAAAAAAATGTTTTACGTTAGAAATTGCTTTGGTGCTAGAACTTAACAATTAAGATACCTGCACATAAAAATTTGTTTAAAAAAAGAGGGAAATGAAAACATTGCAGTTATGATAATCATATCATACTCTTGTCATTTGGCCGTTGAAGCTTTATCAAAAACATAAAACAAACAGCAGTAGAAAAATGATCTTTGTGAATAGATTCATTTATAAACTTGACGTTTCGTATGTTTCAATATACATTCTCTGAAGAATAAACCGTTAAAGTTAATGATACGAAGTATATATTAACATAATATATATATTATATATTCTCCATATATATATATTTTCCATTTTCTTCGGCGTCTCCCTTTGAGGGGCCGCCATAGCGGATTTTACTCGAATGGCTCTATCCTCTACATCTTCTTCCGCTAGATTTCTCGTTTACTTAAAATATTTTCTATCAAGAAAAAAAGACGGTAACTAATCAAATAACAAAAATGGGAAATTGAAGAATAAATAAAATAAATACTTATTGACAACTCCCCGAAAGGGGCTTTTCAGTTGCCGTAGTTAAAATCTCTCCCCCCCCCCCCCTTCCCCAATTAAGAATTCCAACTGGTAGGAGGCCTGGTGAATTTTTTCCTGGGATATCTGAGGACAAACCATTCAGTAGTCACAGTCGGAGAATTGAGCCCAGGTCACCCGCATTCAAATCCCGACTCTAACCACTGAGCCACGCTGCCTCCTCAAACAGGACTCGAACTGCTGAATGTCAGCAGACTCTTAAACAGTTGTGCTAACTCGAACAAACTTTTATCTTGAGGTGATATTTCCTGAATCCACTATTTTCATCTGTTGAAATCTTAAATTTTGAGATGGTACAAACTCCAGAATTTGAGGTTGAATAAGATAGATTGGTCATAAAAAGTGATCAACAAGCCGGTGCATATGGGTCGAGTGCTAAAGTTTTCCTGGTACGACAGCAACGTTTCATCGATCCAAAACGTTATAAGCAAAGACGGAGAAAAAAACTCAATCTCAATAATTATACGTGATATAATCCAGGAAACGCCGAGTAGTGCTGGACGCCTCTTCCCCAAAGAAAAGTTATGTTACTATAAAACAACAATATGCGAACATGTACTCAACGAGAGTGGAATCCCTGATCACAAAATTTTGATCAAGCAACATACCATTAAGCCATGCAAACATTTGTTTTGAGGAAAATGAAAATTTTTTTGTTTTTCTTCGTAAAGAAAATGCAATGCAATGGAGGTAAGTTGGTGGGTTAAGAGTCTCTGAAGTAAAAAGGTAAAGTGATACATTTATATTGCGTCTTTTCACAGGGGCGGCGCAGCCAATTTTATATTGGTGGGGCAAATGTCTCATGTTACACGTCGGCAGACGTGACGAGCGCCGCAGGCGCGAGATTCTAGGGGGGTCCGGGGGCATGCCCCCCGGAAAATATTTGAAATGAAAGTCTCTGAAATGCTGTTTCCGGCGTTCCAGAGACCGGACGGAAAGAGTTGACAAGGCGAGCTCCGAGATCACTTTAATTATCATGAAAACTAAAGTATTGTAATTTCTTTATGATATCAAAACGTACATTACAACATGTACAAAACGTGAAAGGAAAACAATGAACGGATCAGAGTTGATGAAACATCTAAAATAATTCAATAATCTACTAACATATCCAGTTAGAGCTGCAAAATCTCCGGTACTAAGATTGTACTAGTAGGTCCTTTTTGCGAACTCTAATGCCTTTTTTTAAATCGCCCTATCATCTGTTCAAAGTATGTTGCTACACTATCGATGTCTGTCCGCCGCCATTTTGAGCTGTCCAAAGTTGGTGGGGCAAATGACCCACCTGCCCTACCGGTTGCGCCGCCCTTGGTATATGACAGCAATCGCATCAAATCCTAATGAAAGCAAATAATTACTTCCTTTTTTCCCCGCAGTTTTTTCATTTGACAAATTGGTGTTTTGGTACAACAGAAAATTACACCTGGGGGATGTGTTTTATGTTGTATACAATAATCTGTCAAGCAAACTTACCTTTTCATAACTTTGATAATCACCTGTAGCAAAACACAAACAACGAAAAAATGAAGTACAAAACTTATTATCGTGAATAAAATATTTTAAAATGTTTATAGCCATGAACATTTTGGCATCTTTGTACATGTGATACCAGATAAAATATTTCTACATATTACAGTTATTCATTGGAAGTAAGGTATAAAGCAACGTCCCCTGGCCATATATGTTAGATCATTTGAACTGCTTTATAGTTCCGTTTTTAAACAGCTTTTAAGTAATTTTATTATATGGCAGGCTCACTGGGCGGGCAAGATGAAGTGAATTCTGTATTCTGATTGGTTACACGAGCCCATCTCGCCCGCTCGGGATTGCCCGTTTTTTTCCCACAATTAAGAAAAAAATTGCGAGGAGCATGGAGTCGCACAGTCAAAACAAAGAAAGCATAGAAGGGTTTCGTAAATTTATTCGTCAACAAAAACCGAAAATTTTTGACCTTGAAAATTAAGCCATTTTCGTTGCTTTAGTATTTAAAAGAAGTCATTTCGTCCGAAGAGTATGTAAACTTGCTTCGTGGAAGTTTGTGTAGTTTCTGATTCCATGTTGACGTTTACTCATCAAACTTGTAAACCAATTAAATCAGGTTATTTTTCAATTTGTCCAATCAAGAACGAGCACGC
>JAOEHV020143968.1:0-14318 GCA_025447995.2 Isaurus tuberculatus | reverse complement strand
CAAAACTTCATTATTCGCACCACTAATTTATTGTTACCTCTGGAAATTTAACTCTTTTCTCCAGCAGTTTCTCCAGTCCCTCGTTTCTTTTCTTATACCTTTCATCTTCCTCTTCATCTTCAGTATCACAATCTTTAAATTTCATGTTAAACAAATCAAACGATGCGCCAGCAATTAAATAATCTTTGGGAGTCATAGAGTTGCATCTTTCACGTTTCGCTACCGCTTCCTTCGCGAATCGTTCCAACAAGCTCTCTTGCTCAGGGTTCATGCGCACTCTCAAATGTTTTAACGCATTTTCGATGTCCTCTACAGAGGGGCATTTCTTATGGTGTGGCTTCAATATTGACGGTTTACCAAGTTGCAAATCACACATAGACACAAAAGAACGCTCCTTCGGGAGCCACTCCTTCCTACTTGCTCTAGCCCATTTCCTGTACGACATTTCTACTTTTCCCTCTTTGTTTAAAGTAAAACGAAAGGCATGTGGATGACTGTGATGCTTGAATTTCGCTATATAAGGCAGGGGCCATTTTTTAACATCAAATATATTTTCACGAAGAATTGTCACGGGAGTTGGAGTGTAAGCTTTATGTAAGCTTTTTTACTTCTGAGCTCCTCTATGGTGACAGCGTCCGTTGTTTTCAAGTTTTCAGATATTCTGCTGAACATCTTTTTAAAAAAATTAGGCCTTACTATAATATCTGATATTCTTAGCAGCTTTCTATCCCTTATTAAAATGCGAAATTCGAGTCGATCACTGTATGCTGTTTAATAAAATAACTTGGGTTTTCTGTTTTGCACATTCCTCGTAGTTATAGTCGGTTAAAAAATAGATATGTTCACACAAACCTGATCGACGTCCTCGTGTGTATGTCCCACCATAAGATATGACAAACCAACCTGAATGTTTGTAGAGTAAAAAAAGGATGTCATTTAAGAAATGTGCATTGGTATGTAAACAAAAATGACTGCAAAAAAAAAAAAATTGTAACACAATCCACGATTAGACATTGGTTTTAAAAGACTAAAGTTTACCTCCCGATTATTTTGACATTTAGGATTAACAGTTATAGCCAGGTACCTTGTTAAATACTCCCGCTTTTACTAGAAGAGAACAGAAACCAAGGATGTATATATTTTTACAGTCCCTGTAGCAGTTGTCCAGCTACAGGTACAAAACAGGTGGAAGACTACCCCTCTGAAAATATATACAAGAACAAGCGCATATTAGGCTCTTGAATTTAAGTTTCGACAGTTCCTCAATCATTGCAGATTGACTTTTCTTCTTTAAAGTTATAATTCGGAGTTAAGCGTTTGTATATCTGATTTCGATGTGTCACAACTTGGTTTACTGACCTCGGGAGGAGGGAAAAGTAGGAAAAGTAGTGAAGGGGTGGAAAGCAAAGCCAAAATAGTTATAAACACAGTATTAATACATCTAGTTTATCATACCGTGCGAATTATGTGTCGAAAGGTGGAGATCAACCCATTTATAGTTGGGTTCGCATCTTGTGGCCAACACATCAGATCAAGGAAGCATATCGGGAGGTTATGACCGTGGGAAAGGACACCAGTGATATGCGTCTTTTGGAAATGCGCAAATTCACCTTCTAACTGCAGTGCAAGTAGAAATTAAAGATATTATTTTGGATGGAAAATTTTCATGGTCAGATGTACTTCAAAGAACAAAGCTGCAAAAAATTTTCTTGAAGAATTTTGTTTGATTTTAAATTTCAATAAAATGTTTTGGTGAATTACCTTTGAAGTCTGAATCCAGTGTAGTAAATGGGTCTTACCCTGATCCATACCGTCAATAATTAAGGACATATATATTTGTCAGGTCTTGTCTACATCTACATTTATTAATTGACAATGCTTATCGCATCAAGTCAATGCTTCATTCAATGTTTCAGCTTTCTTTTGATGCTTGTAGTATTTCTTTCTTTCACCACTATGTAAACGACAACAAAATAGTTTGGCAAGATAAAGAGAACTGAAGCCTTTATCAAACAGGGAGTAATTTCCCAATGAGCCAGAGGTAAAAGTTTTAGTGGTCGATTTTGGTGTGAAAGTCGATTTTATGGAGGGAGGAAAACTGAAGCTCCAGCCCATGTGCAAACCCCAGGATTTGAGGTTGGGTTTGTAGTTGTGGAAGGCATAACTGATAAGTGATAACCACCAGGCCAACCTGACTCACCCAGAATTTCAAACCAGTTGTTTTAAGAGCATGTTTCTGAGCTTGAGTCTTTCAAAAAAACATTAAATTGCAAAATTACCTATAGAAAAAGATTGATTTTTTTAAACAATAATCCAATGAGTGAAAAAAAAATTTAGGTCAAGCAGTAGCAAGATAATTATAAGAATTCTTGGTTTTCACATGACGTCATAGTGGCCATGTTGGTGGTACCTCGACAAAAGAATTTTGATTATTTCTTTTGTTCGGGACACCAACATGGCCACCCTGTCTCTTGTCAATTGTGTCTCTTGGGATTGTGTGAAAACGATGGATAAGAACAACAATAATTTGGATGATCATGTGTTTTTTTATAATTATAATAAATGAAGATCAACTTACAAATAAACAAAAATTTCTCCAAGATAGTTAATAAACTGATTAAACATTGGATTTAGTATGTATCTTTGATAGATACTTGATCTAATTTGAAATAAAGAATCTAACACTTACTTTACTCAACTTTCTATTTTCAGCATCAAGCATACCTGAAGGATAAAATATATCTTTGAAACAATAATAAAATATAACCAGATACAAGAGGCATAGAAAGAGGAATAAAAAGATATACCGTATTTTAATTGCCGTGTATAAGTCAACCCTTTAACACCTGAAATTTACTTCTAAAAATTGCACTCGACTTATATACGGGTCAAAAAACAAAGATTTTCTTAACACCCCTCAAAACTCTATAAAAACAATTGGAACTAGCAATTACATCATTGATAAGTGCTTGAATTTATAAAAAACAACTTTTAAATAAAACTAAAATTCTGTGCTTTTTAAGTTGTGTACAAACCATCGACTATCTTCACCATTAACCTTTATTTATTTATTTATTTATTTATTTATTACAATTAAAAACACTTTATATAAAAGTAATATAATAAGCCATATGGGTAATCCGTAAAGGAGTCCTAGACCCCATATAATAACAGATCACCAACATGTATAAAAAACATTTATAAAAATCATATAAATCTAAAATAGCACAGAAAAGAAAAAGGAAAGAAAACTATGATAACTTCTAAATTAGTAATTTAAAAATTATAAACCTAGTTGTATAAAAAAATAAAAAAATCAAGATCAAACCCAAAGCATCAACAGCTTAAATTAATCCTTCCTTCCTAACCCTCATGTTGTTTTAATAAAAAATCCCTTACTTTTAATTTAAAAGACACAATATTGGTTTCACTTCTAATCTCCTTAGGCAGCTGATTCCAAGAATCAACTATTCTATTAAAAAAACTATATTTGAGCATAATTGTTCTAGCAGGCTTCTTTCTCAAAGATAAACTATCAAAATGCCTAAAGCTAGCTAGCTAAATCCTTTACCAGCCTAGTGACCCATGGAGCCGGCGCTTATCTCCGGTTTCTGTAGTGTTAAGTGGAGAGAGTCGTAGACTCCCCCTGGACAGGACACTAATCCATCGCAGCTTAGCTCCCAGCAAATGCCAGTACTCATTTACCTACCCTGGAAGGATGGAAAGCTGAGTTGGCTTCGGCAGAAAAGAAGGTCATACAAATATTCGAAAATCTCGGCAAACTGCCAGGATCGAACTGGGGACCTTGTGGTTGGAAAGCAGAGATCTTACCAACTGCACCAACCATGTCCGCCCAAAAAGCGCAGGACTCTAAATCTCAGGAGTTGACCTGATGGCCTAGTGGTAAAATGCCTAAAGGAGTATGAATTATGGTCAGCAGAATAGAATCTATAAAAGAATTAATGTTAATAATTAAATGACTTTTAAATGCCATTTAGAGCCTTAAATTAAAAAGTAACATCAGCTAACACTCTCCTATTTTCTAATGTCATCAAATTTAACTTCATGAAATGAGTATCAAATTGTCCTGAGTTTTTTAAATAAATTTTCTCTTCTCTGTGCTCTTTCTATTTTTTCAATGTTCCTCTTAGTATATGGAGACCATACCACCGAGCAGTACTCCAAGTTAGATCGTACCAAAGAACAATACTGAGTCCTCAGTGTCTTCGGATCATCAAGACCTTTACAAGTTCTTTTCATCAATCCTAGCATCTTATTAGCCTTGGCCACAACTTTATCAGTATGAGAGTTCCAATTTAAATGCTGATCAGTAATTATACCCAAATCTTTAAATTCATTAACTTCCTCCAATGCAATATCTTCCAGAGAGAAACGTGAAATAAAAGGTTTTTTCTTCTTCATTATTCTCATGATTTTAAATTTCTTAACATTAAACTTCATAGCATTCTCGATACTCCATCGATTTTAAGATTTTCCAAGTCCTGTTGAAACAGGTTTTGATCTTCAGCAGTGTTGATAATCCTTGAAGTTTTACAATCATCAGCATAGAGTGCAAAAATCGGGTAGGTTCCTAATAAACATAAAGAATAACAGACCCAGTAAAGAACCCTGAGGAACACCAGATGTGACCTTACACCAACATGATGAAACTCCATCTAACACCACCCTCTGCCTTCTGTGTTTCAAGTAGCTCTCACACTCTTGAAGAAGTGCACCAGAGGTTCCAAAACTAAAGAGCTTTTGTAGAAGAACTGAATGGCTCACTTTGTCAAAGGCCTTGGAGAAGTCAAGAAAGGCCACATCAACTTGATGTCCTTCATCGAAGGCTCTGGCCCATTGGTGGTGGGTCAGTACTAACTGTGTCTCACAAGATCTTCCCTTAACGAACCCATGCTGCCAGTCAGATAGATAAGGTGAAACATGATCATAGATAGCAGAGTGTATCAGTCACTCCAAACACTTTGCTGGAATAGGTATTAATGACACAGATCTATAATATTCTCTACAATTTTCCTTTTATCACCTTTTGTGAATTGGAGTAATAGTGGCAGACTTCTATAGTTTTGGCATCACTCCTGATCTTAAGGACAAATTGAACAAATGAGCCAATGGCACAGATAGTTCAGTTGCACAAGATTGAAGAATTTGTGAATATGTTATCCACTCCTGAAGCTTTATGAATATTAATGGTTACTCAGAATTCCTTCAACCTCAAGTGCTGTAGTAATAATACAGGATAATAAATTAGGATTAATTACATCAGGATATGTCAGATTAACAACTGATGAACATGTTGAGTAAAAGATTGAAAAAAATTATTAAACAGCTCCACCTTGGATTTCAGATCTGAAGAGTGGACATTATCATAGATTACAGTTTCGGGTAGCTAGCCTTTGATTTCATGGAATAGAAGGACCAGAAGTGCTTAGGGTTTTCCTGAAGTTTTCCAGACAGTGACTTTAAATACTGATGATAACTTAAATCAATAAGCCTCTTTGTTTTCCTTCTGAGATCCTTAAATTTTACATAAAGTTCCTGTGATTCAATTGCCTTCAAACGTTTCCAGAGCTTCTTTTTTTTTTCTAATTAATTTCATAATTTTGTTGTTTATCCATGGAGGTCTCGATTGCCATTTAATTGTAACTTGAGGAATATGTTGATCAATAGCAGGAAACAATATATCTTGAAATTTTTCCAAACAAGAGTAAATGGATGTATCAGAAATAACTAAATCCCAGGGCAAAGTTCATAGTGTCTTTTTTAAACCTTTAAAATTGGCTTTTTTGTAACAGTAGTCAGACCTTACGTTGAACATTAGTAGGCCTTTTCAGCTTAGAACGTATCTTAAAAGTAAATGCCTGGGTAATGGTCAGAATCAAAATCATTTGGATGCACCATGACATCTTTGACAAGAAATTCATTATTTGTAAGAACCAAATCCAAAATATACCCAGTCATTCTCCAAAGTTACCTACTATACAGTTTTTAAAATACTTTGTTTATATTTTGCTCCATAAGAGTTACAAACTTAGAAATTTTGGTATTTTAATCTTGCAAAATATGGAGGTCGACTTATACACGGAAATTTTAAAACTTGCAGTTTTTTGGTTACAAAATATGGAGGTCGACTTATACACGGAAATTTTAAAACTTGCAGTTTTTTGGCTACAAAATAGGGGGTCGACTTATACACGGCAAAATACGGTATTAGCGAGGGTATAAGTGAGCTGAAAAGAAAAAGCTGAAATTACTTTTCCTGCATCAAAATTTGTTAATCATGTTGTCATTCAGCAGCATAATTAAATGGATGGCAAAAATTGAATCCATGCACAATGCAAAATCTAACCCAAAAGCTTGTTATTAAATGACAATAAATGGAAGATATCATATATCAAGTGCACAGTATGCCACCCCTCCCTCCAAAAGCCACGTTTTTGAGGCTTTTAGCAGATACAAATGAATACCTTGATGTTTTTGAATGCTTAACTTACCGATATATATATAACTCCACCAGTGGTCAACCCAAGCACTCCACCAAACAAGTCATGAACCAGCCTTTGGTGGTAGAAGGACCTTTCTTTGTTTCGGGTTTCACATAATACAAAGCTACCCTAGTTTGCAGTGGAAACCACCGTGTCTTATTCCGAAAACTATTTTGATTTAAGAATGTTGAGTATTTTGAGCGGATGAAGGTCTGTGCACCTTCATTTTAAAGGTTTTTAGGTACAATCTTCCAAATCTCGCGACCTTCGCCGCCATTACGAAATCGCATTAGGAGTTCTCGGTACTTCATGTCAACACAAACTTTGCAATTTTGTGAGGAGAGTGGGGCGAGTAAAAAATCTCCCGCTGTTTTCCCGCCAAGAATTAAAAACAATAACATAAAACAGATGTTTTCACGTGGGTCAATGTCAAAATCTCAAAGATCCTATCTCATAGAAAAACGTAACATCTTAAGAATTTTCGAAATTGAGGCTAACTTTTTGGTCATTTAGTGGTTGTATTTCACCAGCAAATTTGATGCGCTCTACTGAAGCCAGTATAAACGGTTTTTATTGGTAATGCCTATTAAATGTAGCTGCCCGTTATCTATTTACTTTCCATTAATCTGCCTCCATCAAAATGATGATTTTTGTAGATTGTTGCGGCAAATGCTATCGATCTAAAAGAAGACGGCTGTATGTTTGTTTGTTTATGTTGTTTTGTGCAGATGATTTCTAAGCAAGAACGGTATATATGAACCGGTTATTAAATTTGTCTTGATATCAAATTTCCTGGTACCAATTATTGCAATTATTAAGTGGGCGAACAGACTTGGATTGAAATAAACCGATAATAAAAATTGGATAGTACTTCAGTTTCTAAAACCTTAGTGTTAATGAGAAATGCTTGGAATGTTTTTCTCGTTCAATTTGAAATAATTTGCACTTGTTTATTTTCCAAAATGCCCAAATTGCACTCGTCCTACGGCTCGTGCAATTACGGACTCTGAAAAACAAACTCGTGCAAATTAAATCCAAATTGAACTCGAAATCATATTAATACCTATACTAAAAGTAATTGTAAAGTATATAATACGCTCATTTTACAAATATCACTGTAAATTCTCTTTGCAGCCCAGGGCAATGACCTCGGGCATGATCTCATCACGTGCCCATCCCAGATCTCGATTGATTTGTTCAGTGTGAGTTTGTTATACTCCTATATCAAATCTCCTCGAAGACTTGAAAATATTCAAAGTTGTCGGAAAACACAAGAACTCGATAAAAGGACGCTAAAAATTAACTCAAAGGTTATTGTCTAACTAAAAGACTAGTCATCAGTGACAGGATTTTTATGATGGGCCCAAGAGACATGAGACCGCACCGCGGTTTGATCTCAAGGTAATGAATTGCATTGTTACTTATGGTTTCTATATTTAGAATGGAATATGTATATGATAGGTTGGCTTAGAACTATGAATATTCATAAAGAATTCATAAAAGATTTGCATAACAAAAAAATGCAAAGAGAGAATGGATAAAACCTAACTAATTAATAACAATTGACTGATTTTGGCCTTGTATCTACTCACAGATGCATTTAATATTTCTTTTAGAAACTATTCATGGATTGTTTAATTGCATTTTTATTTGGTTTTGCAAGTGATAACTAAATGACATTTTTTTGTTATATTAACTAAAGGTTTTTAGTTTTTTCTTAGTATGTAGCAGTTTGGCTAACCGTTTGGTAAGATCTCTGCCTTCCAACCACAGGGCCTAGATTTGATCACAGGCTTAATGCTGAGATTTTGACGTTTTTGTGTCCTTCTTTTCCAGTGGAACTGACTCATCTTTCTGTCATTATGAGGTTCATGGTAAAATGAGTACCAGGTTCAACTTGGAGCTTAACTTGCTAAATCCTTTTACGACCCTGGTGGCCTATTGGAGCCGGTGCGTATCTCCAGTTTCTGTAGTGTTAAGCAGATGAGAGTCATTGACTCCCCCTGGACGGAACACTAATCCACCACAGCTTAGCTCCCAGCCAAAGGTGGTACTCATTTACCGACCTCATAAGGATGGAAAGCTGAGTAAGCTTTTGTAGAAAAGGTCACACAAATGTTCAATTTTTAGCAGAGTCGGGAATCAACCCTGGGACCTTGTGGTTGGAAGTCATAAATCTTACTAATGGTGCCAACTATGCCACAAGTGGGAACTTAAACCAGTGATAAATTGGTGTTCAACCAGAGGGATTCAGACTCTCCCATCTACTTAATACAATAGAAACCAGAGATAAGTGCCAGCATCAGTGAGTGTCTAGGCTTTAGTTTTGTTTGCCTGTAAACATCATCTTGCTCCTCACACTGTATGAAATGGAATTACAACACCTCCCCAACCTAAATGAAATGGGGTTGATATGCATGGCAATGTATAAAAGGGGCAAAATAAAGACTGTGCTGCACGCCCCATATCATTATTCACTTTGTTTTATATTTAGCAGCTTAGTCTTGGTTGAACATTTACAACATGAACATTTCCCATTGGTTGAGTTTATTTACTTAGAGGGTCAGAAAGGGGGGGTCCTGTGCACATTTCACAAGAATTAAAAATCAAAATTCACAGTTCACGGGAATTAGAATAAGCATTTCACAAATCACGACTAATATAGGCCCGATATAGTATATTTGCAACACTTATAGTGCTATGAATCAGTCTCTGACGGATCCACCAATGATTTAAGTCTTGCCGACTTTTGAGGAACTTAATAGATCGAGTTTTAGATGATATATAGTCTTCTTTTATTCACGAAAATTAATAAAAACAGACAATTTTCACAACTCTCGATTAATATATTCCTTATTTCACAAGTCACGACAGAAATTTCATTCACAGTTCATGGGAATTGTTTTCCTCCATTCACGAGTCACGGCAATTAAAAATCATTATTCACGAGTCACAAGAAAACCCCTTTCCGACCCTCTACTTAGTACAGATATCTATTATCTGGGATGCAATCTGAATTCCTTCACGTACAACATGTTTAATGCTAGTCAAATTAATTATTCCTTTGTTACTCTTCTGCAGCAGGATTGGCTTCAGACAGCAGTAATAACCTTTTGCTTAAAGATCTCCACAAACTTCCGATACTCTTAGAAATTAATTTTGAAACTTAAGCTATTTTATTTGTGGTAAAAAAGGAATAATTTGACTAGCGTTACAAATATGTGGTTGTACGTGAGGGAATACAGATTGCAATATTGCACCCCAAGGTAATAGATATGTATCTACCAAGTAAATAAACTCAACCAATGGGAAATGTCCACGCTGTCAATGTTCAACCAAGACTGAGCTGCTAAATATAAAACAAAGTGAATAAGGCCATAGGGACATCCCAGGGGGGGGGTACTCACTAGCATTTTGGGTGGGGGTGTGCTGCTGGACCTTCATAAACCTGACCCTAATCTAGACTAGAAATGGCTTGATTTTAATACCCTGTTCTAAACTAGCAACCCCAATCCCCTTCCCTGTCCTAAATTAATTGTAGAAAGCCAAGTAGTGCAAAATTAATATGAAACAGAGGTCAGGCCTGTGAATCATGAAAAAATTCATGTACATCAAAATCCAGTCAAACCAACTCTTATATCCAGTATTAGAATGGTTGCACCCTGTACTAACCAATTTGTGAATATTTCAAAATTTTAAACCAGGCTGTTCTAAACAAAAATTTCCGTGATTTATACACCCAGTTCTAAACTGGATAGTCTGAAAACTATACCCTGAACAGCGGTACATACCAGTATAGTCAATATATGGGAGTACCCCCCCCTCCTCGGGAGGGACAGGCACATCCAATTTCCAACTAAAGTAGTTCCAGGCCCTTAAAGGAATAACCGACTCGTATATTGTTTCAAAAGCGTCACTAATTTGATCAGTTTGAAATGCTCTAGAAGTGGAAAACTTTGATTATTAATAGCTAGTTGATTTGCCAAAGTGTTTGTTGATGTAAAAGGACTAAATTTTTGCATATTCAAGCAAGGTGAGTTTGACTAATTAGCCTGTTTATTGGAACAAAGTGACATTAGTGTTTGTAGAATTAAAATGGTAGGGCCGAGCTATGAGACTAGAGGTACATACATTTTATTGTTGAATATCAAAATGGCTGAAAATAACGTCAACAGCAGAACAGATTCGCCAGGACAAACAACACAAGGACATCTTGAAACAAAACCTATGTTAACCCAAAATTGTCAAGCCAAGTGTAGTGTTTTGAAGTTGTAAATTTCAATGGTTTTTAAGCGGTTCACTACAAGCTACATAAGTCCTGACCATGCACCATCTACTTGCTCCTGTTCAAGTACAGCTCCAAGTCCTACAGGTGATAAGCCATCACAGGTACTTTAGTATAAGTTGGTCTTTGATTTGCTGAAATGCTTAAGCTTCTTTTGAGCCCCACCTGAATTCTGTGTCATTTGCTGTGAGGTTTGATCCATAGTGGACTGGAGATTGTAGCAAAGTTCTCAATAAACTTGGCACACAACTGCACCAATCCAAGAAAACTTCTCACCTCAGATTTGTTCTGGGGTTCTGTGCTTGAACAATAGCCTTGACACAGCAGTCAGATGAGAGTTGCAAACCTTCTGCAGTCAACACATCACTGCTTAAAAACCATTGAAATAAACAACTTCAAAACACTACACCAAGCAAGTTTATGGTTTGCAAGAAACACGAGCATGGATTAAAAACTTAACGATGGGTTAGTGCTAATCAGTCTTTGAACAACCGGGCCCTGTTTGATTTGGTTGGCATTTGAGAAACTTAAACCTTAAAGATGCAAATCAAACCATAATATGCCTTGCTAGACCACTGAGGACTTAATAATTTGTGTCCTCGAGAATGACTTTTATCAAATATTTTTTAGTTGACTCAGCTGTGTGAGTACAAAACAGTAAATGCATGATACATAAATACATGCTTGTGTGATGTGGCTGGAATGATAAACACAATAATAGTATTGGTAGCACATGCATTCTATTATCAAGTATCTTCAGCTATTGTATGGACACTAAGGCCACGTTGGTATTGAGAATTATAACCATAAATTTACCATTATAAAAGTAAGTCTGCATGATGTTAGATTCATGGATAGCTGTTTTGGCTTTTTTGGACCACTTTAGCATGACATAGCTATAAACACTCATGATCGAGTTAATTCCCACACAAGATAATAACAAACAGTAAGTAACAGTCTTTCTCCAGTATTCCTGGTTTTATTTCGGCATTTGCATTTTGACAATCACCATATAATCTGACGCCAAACACCAGCGACAAAAATTATAATGCTCACCTAAGGTAAATAATTAACTCATATCATGCTCTTTTTCTTAGATTTTATCATGGAAGAACGTGCTGGAGTGTCGAGACATTCAACAAATCACCCAAGTTTAAATGAGGTATATTTAAGTAAAAGACAGCTTTGTGAACATTAAAGCTATAGACTTTAAGATTATAACTTAGTTTGATTAAAAGTTTTACAGCTAGTATTTGGTTGTACTGACATTGCAGTAAAGATCAGGATAATTTGAATTTTGGCCATAAATGGTACAGGTAGCTTAGATAAACAGGGCTTGAAATTAATTGTTTTGAGTTTAGTGACCCATCTGGCCAATAAAATTCAAAATTTACTGACCCAATAAAAATTGTAAATGGCCCAACTTTCTTTCATTTGTTTTATGTAGTTGGCTGTGGGAGACTAAATCAGTATTTTTGGCATGCTGAATATTTTTGCTTTCCACCATTCATTATTCTGAGTGACTAAACTTGACCACAGTAGACCCACAGGACAGAACCGCGTGGAGAAGAGCTGTCCGCGTTAGCCTCATGCAGCCTACTCCTTAGCATGGAAAATATAGGACTGCACGTAAATACGCACTGCTAATTTACAAAAGTTACTTGCCCGTACTGGCAATTAAAAAGGGCAAAAAAAGCCTCTGGCAATTTGGGCCAGCATTAATATCAAGCCCTAATTGCAGCATACAAAAATCAGCTTGCCTAATTTGCTAATACCTTTAATTACCTTAGCTATGCATGGCCTTTAATCCATCCTAAACCATGGACTAACCCCTTACCTCAAAAATGAGCAAAAATCTGACCAAATTAAACCATGGACTAACCCTTTACCTCTAAAACAACCCAAATTCTGACCAAAACCATGGACTAACACTTTGCCTCGAAAATAAGTAAAAATCTAACCGAAACAGTGGACTATCCCTTTAATTAGCTCAAAAATGAGCAAAAATTTGACCAAAACTGTACACTATCCCCTTATAAAAAAAAAAACTCAAAAAATTTCAGAATAGTAAATTTGTGACATCTGGATCAATAAATCTGCAGATTACAGGTATAAACCACTGACATGCATGTTTTAACAATTTAACTATTAATTTTTACATGCCATAATATTATTTATGTAAGTTGGTTTTTTGTAATCTTTCATTATCTTATTTCTTCCCATGAGGATGTTAATGTATGAGAATTTTCCAAAAAAACACATTTCCAATACTTAGGGATATTGAGGTCTAAAAAATAAACCTTAAGATCAGAAATTGTAGTTTTAAACTACAACTAAACTTAATGTTGCTCTTAATAATTAGGGACCAGACGTTTATTAGAGAGGGGGGGGGGTGGGCTGGTGCATTTTTATTTCCCTTAATTGACATATTTTCTTGTGGCCCTGCTCTTTCAAATGCACATTAGTAACATGGCCCCCCCAAAATGAGAACATAATATGTAACATGACCCACCCAATACTCAGACCCACCCTCAAACTTGAAATAATATGACTGCAGTCTCTTACCTGATCACTCTTCAGAGCAAATAGTGAGTTGCCCTTCTCCCAGAATGCTCTTGACTTAAACAGATATCATCAGTTAAATGAAAATAGTTTACTAGTTTGTATATAGTGACACTAGAACAATCTTTCTCTGGAAAATTATGAACAAAAATGCATGACCCCCCAAAAATGTTTGCATAATTCCATGCAACCCCTCATTTTTGGTTGAAAAAAAAAGCATAGCCCCCTCCCCATTTGCACCAGCCCATCCCCCCCCCCTCTCTAATAAATGTCTGATCCCTTATAGCAATTTTGAATATTATCCCACACAAAATCGGAACTCAGGTGAGAGTGGCAACGCGATCGAGTGGACAACATAGTGAAAAAAAAATTATATGTGAACTTTGAAGGAAATTGACGGGAATGAAATGCAAAAATCAGAAGAGATTTGCTCATAAAAGACAGAACTACTGAGTGCCACGAGGACAAAGTAAATAATATGATGCCAAGCGCCAGCGACAAAAATATAATGCTCACCTAAGGTAAATAAATTAACTCATTTTAAATGCAAAATTAAAGTTGCCTTATTTATGTAGTTATTTTAAAAGAGAATTGTATAAGTAACATGAAAAAAAAAAAAATATAAAGTTATTTTAGAGTCTAGCTGAAAAACTGTGACCTAGCTAACATTTGGGATCAATCACTAGTAAATTCTTGTCCTCTAAAATTAATCCTTAACCTAAGTAACAATAATTTTCATTATGAGCTGCACTGAACTTTTTCTAATTAAGTTTTAAACCTAAGTATCATTAAATAGCTATTTGTTAATTAGTTGGAATATAATAAATGTCTACTATTGGTAGGAACCCACTTCATGAGCGATAAATATTGGGCTGTACCAGTAACACTAACCAAAGTTAGTAGAGTGGACTGGTTATGAAACTTAGAAAATTACAATGAAGATTACAATGCTGCTTTGTTTCATGTTG
>JAOEHV020143865.1:0-14319 GCA_025447995.2 Isaurus tuberculatus | reverse complement strand
CTCATCAACTCTGGCGGTCAAAGAATTTACGACCGTCTCAAACAAGGTCCGAAGAGTGGATTCCTGTACTTTGAGTACTTCCTTTACCGATGCCATGGACACATACTCGCCTTCGCCTCCATCGTCTTCGATCGTTGACTTGTCAAGTAGAGCTGCTTCAGCAGATTTAGATTTAGATCTTTTTCCCATAGTTATGACAACTATTACACAGGACAAGATTACACAATATGCACGAAAAAAGTGAAAACGACAAAGAGCAAGTACAATATACAAGAAAAAAGTAAAACGACTAGGAGCTTCACGGTTCATGACCGTTTGCCATGTTAGCGAATGCTACCGGGTGGCCTTGCGAATAGCGCGGTCAATAATTACGGCAGGGTACTGACGGTTAATAAAAAAAGAGGGCATCTCAATACATTTGTTAAAAAAATCAGTGTCGTCACTACAGAGACGTCTCAAACGTAGATACTGTAAAAAAGGAATAGAGTTGAGGGTGTGCTTTGGATGTGAGGATGAATACAGTAAATAAGTGTGAGAATCAGTAGGTTTATAATAAACGCTGGTGCTAAGATAATTGGCAGTGATACTGACCGGAAGGTCAAGAAAAGTGACGGAGGTTTCACTGATCTCTCAAGTAAAATCAAGTGAAGGGTGAAAAGAGTTAATAAAAAAAAATAAAAGCTTCTAGGTCATGTCTGATCTGATGTAGCAACAAAACAATCGTCAATGTAGCGACCAAAAAGTTCGGGTTTGGGACCGGAGTATTTTTCAAAAATCTGTTCTTCAATAAAACCAACAAATAAATTAGCGCACCTCAGTGGCCACAGCTACGCCATTAATTTGTTGAAAATAACGACCGTCAAAAGAAAAACAATTAAGTGTAAGAACAAGTTCAGCTAAACGTAATAAAGTGGCATTGGTAGGTACTGAATCGGTACGGCGATCAAAAAAATGTTCGAGAGCACGTAGTCCCTCGCCATTAGGATTGACAATATAAAAAGACTTGACGTTCATAAGTAAATAAATACTTGGTTTCTCATTGAAAACGGAAGTCTCTGAAGATTCTGAGGGCATGATTAGTGTCTTTGATGTAGTCAGGAAGAGTTTGTACAATAGGTACCATAACAGAATCAAGATAGCTAGAGATAAGCTCAGTGGTGCAACTGCACGCAGAAACAATAGGGCGGCCTGGATTGTTAACTCTGTGAATATTGGCAGGGTCTAAGTCAACCCTTAGCATTACCGACCATTTCGACTGCACCACATCCAATATTATTTGTTCTATTCAATGCTCCAACTGTAAGCAGCTATAAACTATTTTGGTAAAACTGGCCGCCGTTTAGGTGACCGCATCAGGGCTCACGTATGTGACATACGTAATAACAACCATTCTAAACCGGTCTCTTGTCATTTTAATTCTTGCTGCATTCGGTTTATCTATTATCTACGGCGGTAACGATTGTCGCAAGACCAACGAAATGCGACTGATTCACACTCTGGGTACTCTAAATCCAATGGGATAAATGAACACTTCGCATTTATATAGCTTTCTGTCATTTCTGACACTTTGGTTTTTTCATTACATTATTTTTCTCACATATTTCTATGCTTTTATTTCCTTTTGTCTTTCTACCTAAATATCTAATTGGGTAATCTATCCTTACATCACTATATAACCACCTCTCTGTTTTTCTCCCACACACTTCACTCCGACGAAGGACTACAGTCCGAAACGTCAGCTTTTTTTCCTTTCTCTATGGTGTAAAACTTACAAATTCAATTTCAAAGAGTCTACTGTTGGTAATTTTAACTCACCATCGCGATACCAAATCTGATTTGCAGCGTTTACTCCCCAGACTCCACCCGGTCCAACACTGACGTGTTTCAATCCACCACTGACGCGGGTCCAGCTTTTACCATCGATATTAAGCTTCCATATGTGATCTCGTCGATTAACACCCCACACAGCCCCCGATGAGCCCGTGTCTATTTGTATTAGAGAGCCAGGAATCTGGGACCATGGAAAAGGTAAAGGGGCTAATTTACGAAAACAAAAAAAAAACCCAATGAGTGTTTTTGAATTCCTTACAGACAAGATGAGAAACCTTACAAATTGGTGGTTAGAACGTGAAGCGAAACAAACGCGTGAATGTGCAATAGTTGAAAATAGCTAATGCTTAATATTGTTAATTACGTCATCAGCAATTTGCGAAATAGCCATACTACTCATTTGGGAACCGAGACGGCATAGATTTTTACATCAAAGTTGATTCCATAGAGGATGAACACCAGAACGCCCGCAGAAAATATCTTTAGGTCGCATTCAGATCATCTAAATCTCGGTCCAAGGCTGATTCTAAACATTGCTGATCGGGCTTGAAAGGTGAGGGGCTCAAGTATATTGACAAGTTGGTGATCGACAACTCACAACTTAACTGAATAAGTTTTCGCCAACTTACTTTTGATGATGCACTTGGATTTGGAGAAGCCGCGGGATCCTGGATCAAAAGATCAAAGCTCGTTATTTGAATCTTCAATAAAGCCTCAGATATTACAATCGATTTCAATCTCACTGTTGCTTACAACATTAAGTTGGTTTGGTACTTTATTAGTATAATAATGAGTGTATTAAAGATATGAGAAGTCTTTAATCAAGCCAAATTAAAAAAAAACATTTGAACGACAAATACGAACAAGTAAAATCGACCTAGAGGTTTAGTAAAAAAGTTGCATTTCTTTAAGTAATTAGGAACTTGTATGTATTACCTGTATATCGCCAAATGTGCCCGTTCTTGGACACTCCGTACAATCCTTCGCAACCGCCACTAACATGACTTAGTTTCCCTGGTAACGTAGCCCAGCTTGTCCCGGTTGGTTTTACTTTAGTGACACCGACACGGTACAGAATATGTCCGGTTGCCTTCACACCCCAAACTGCTCCTTTGGATGCGCTCTCGATTTTGATCAGTGCGCCTGAGATCTCGTTCCACTCAGTACCTAGGGAATATTCGAATCAATTAAGTGATAGCAACTTCTAAGTTCAGGTTTCTGTTTCTATCAGTTTTTAATATCATCAAAGTTCTGACAAGTAGCTTTTTTTAATGAAAAACTTTATTCTGGTTCGTTAGAGTCGTGACGAACGGCGACAGACAACAAGTGAAAAGCAAATTATTTTATCGTATGCGACACTGCTTTTGGGGTTTTAAGTGTCGGTTTCATCTTTTCATTCAGAAAGACCAGCACATTGCAAGGCTGAGAACAAAAGCAAGTTGATGTTAATTCTATATTAGTGGAATTCTCACTAACAACTTCATCGAAGCTTGTATATCAGGCAATAGGCCCAAAGTTTATTTTCGATTTCTTTGCACTAGAGTTATAATTTCTTGTGCCCTCACATGCCGATAACCGTAGAGGCGTCCTTTTGATAAAAAGCCGAACGTATTTCGTCATCCAGCAGTAACAACCAAAAAATAATATCAAATAAATATGGAACAATGTAACTCATTCCGTGTGACCTTTAATTTGTTTTTAACAAAAACGTTTTTTTTTTGTTTTTGCTTCTCATAGAATCTCTAATTATTGTTATAGCACTCATTGCAAATGAAATGATACACACCTGCTGGATTCTGTGGTGATACACCTTTACGAAAGTAAATTTGGCTCGCACTATTAACGCCCCAGCATCCGAGGTCACCACATGAAACGTACTTCAGTTTTCTGTAGTAAATTCGTTTCCAGCTGGTTCCTTTCGGGTTGTAGTAAGTTATACCGATGCGGCAGTATATGTAGTCTGCTTTAGAAACTCCATACACGATCCCATAGGGTCCAGAGTCGATCTGCTTCAATAATCCAGGAATTACTGTCCAGCCTGTCCCGACATTATTTCCGAGGGAACCTACGTGCAAGTTCAAAGTGTTTTAAGTCAACTTGTTTATACTTGAAACAGATTTTCTAAAGCCTACGCCTATTTTCCTTTGTGGACAACTCACTCCATATTGGTTCGGTAAATTGTCCTTATGCTTAACTGCGGCTACCATGTTTTGTAGAGATTAAGAACCTCCGTTTTGATGGATGTTTTTTTTTTTTGCTCGTGTGTTGGATTGTGTAACAAAAATGTTGCTTTTCCCAAGCGTTAGTAATTTGCGTTAGCGCTATTGTAACACAGCAACATAACCGTAACTTAATTTCAAAGAGTTAACTGTTGATAATTTTAACTCACCATCGCGATACCAAATCTGATCAGCAGCGTTTACTCCCCAGACTCCACCCGGTCCAACACTGACGTGTTTCAAGCCACCACTGACACGGGTCCAGCTTTTACCATCGTTATTGAGCTTCCATATGTGATCCCGTCGATTAACTGCCCACACAGCCCCCGATGAGCCCGTGTCTATTTGCTTTAGAGAGCCAGGAATCTGGGACCATGGGAAAGGTAAAGGGGCTAAGTTACGAAAAAAAACAACTCGGTGAGTTTTTTGAATTCTTTACAGAAAAGAGGAGAAACCTCACAAATTACTTGTTAGAACTTGAAGCGGAACAAACGCGTGAATGTGCAACAGTTGAAAATAGCTAATGCTTAACATTGTTAATTACGTCATCAGTAATTTGCCAATTAACCATACTACTCATTTGGGAACCGAGACGGCATAGATTTTTACGTTAAAGTTGATTCCATAAACGATGAACACCGGAACGCCCGCAGAAAATATCTTGAGGTCGCATTTAGATCATTTAAGTCTCGGTCCAAAGCTGATACTAAGGATTGCTGATTGGGCCTTAGAGGTGCGGGGCTCCAGCATGCTGACAATTTGATGATCGACATCTCACAACTGAACTGAATAAGCTGTCGTCAACTTACGTTTGATGATGCATTTGGATTTGGTGAAGCCGCGGGATCCTGGATCAAAAGAACAAAGCACGTTAATTGAACCTTCAATAAAACCTGAGATATTTTATAATAAGCCAAGTTATTCTCGCGTTTTGATTGGTTCTCACCTATGATCTATTAGAGTATAGACGCACGATATGACGTCACGGGAATAAAGTTTATTTTTTATTATATAAAACAAATAGATTCCATGTTTTTGTGCGTCTGTTCAGTAATAGATCACAGATGACGTCAAACTGTGGTAAGAACATCAGCGACACACTCAGCTAACGTCTCGTGTGCCACTTTTTTGTTCTTCCCACAGTTTGACGTCATTCTGTGATCTATTACTGAACAGGCGCACGCTAACATGGAATCTATTTGTTAACTACAACTGATTTCAATCTCACTGTTGGTAGGAACATTAGGTTGGTTTGGTACTTTATTAGTATACTGACGAGTGTCGTAAAGATATGAGAAGTCTTTCAACAAGCCAAATTAAAAACAACCTCTTGAACTACAGACGCGAACAAATAAAATCGATCTAAACGTTGAGTAAAAAGAAGTTGCACTTATTTAACTAATTAGCAAATGTTATGCATCACCTGTATATCGCCAAATGTATCCGTTCTTGGACACTCCGTACAGGTCTTGGCAACCGCCACTAACATGACTTAGTTTCCCTGGTAACGTAAACCAGCTTGTCCCGGTTGGTTTATTTTTAGTGACGCCGACACGGTAGAGAATCTGTCCCGCAGCCTTCACACCCCAAACTGATCCTTTAGATGCGCTCTCGATTTGGTTCAGTGCGCCTGAGATCTTGACCCACTCAGTACCTATGGAATATTGGAATCAATTAAGTGATGGCAACTTGTAAGTTGCAGTTTCTGTTTTTATCAGTTTTTAATATCATCGAAGCTATGACACAAATTTTTTTTATAAAAAACTTAATTCTGGTTCGTTAGAGTCGTTACGAGCCACGAAAGATAACAATTGAAATGCAAATTGTCATATTGCTTGTGACACTTTTTTGGTGTTTCAAGTGTCAATTTCATCTTTTCATTTAGAAAGACCAGCACATTGCAAGGCTGAGTACAAAAGCAAGTTGATGTAAACTCTATATTTTTGGAATTCTCACTGAGAACTTCATCGAAGCTTGTATATCAGGAAATAGGCTCAAAGTTCACTTTCGATTTGTTTGCACGAGAGTTATAAGTTCTTGTGAAATCACAGGCGGATAACCGTAAAAACGTCCTTTTGATAAAACACGGAAGTTGTTTCGTCATACAGCAGTAACAAGCAAAGACTAATATCAAGTAAATATGGAACATTGTAGCTCATTCCTTTTGACTCTTGAATTTGTTTCCAACAAAAACGTTTTTTTGTTTTCGCTTGTCACAGAATATCCAAATAATTGTTATACGACTCGTTGCAAATCAAATTATACACACCTGCTGGATTCTGTGGTGATACACCTTTACGAAAGTAAATATGGTTCGCACTATTAACGCCCCAGCAGCCGAGTTCACCACATGAAACGTACTTCATTTTTCCATAAATTCGTTTCCAGCTGGTTCCTTTCGGGTTGTAGTTAGTTATACCGATGCGGCAGTATACATCGTTTACTTTAGTCACTCCATACACAATCCCGTACGGTCCAGAGTCTATCTGCTTCAATAATCCCGGAATTACTGTCCAACCTGTCCCGACATTATTTCCGAGGGAACCTACGTGCAAATTCAAAGTCCCTTAAGTCAAGTTGTTTATACTTGAAACAGATTTTCTAAAGCGCAGGCCTATTTTTACTTATGGGAAGAGTCACTCAAATAGAGCTTGGTAAAATGTCTTTATGCTTAACTGCGCCTATAATGTTTTGTAGATCCGTTTTGATGGTTTTTGTTTTTTTGCTGTTGTGTTAGAATGTGTATTGAAAATGTTGCTCTTCACAAGCGTTAGTAATTTGCGTTCATACTAGCTTGGTAAGTAGACCTGAAGTATACTTGAAGTATACTTCAGATGTGAACAGGTCAAATGGCAGCGTAAGTAGGCTACTTTGTAGTCGCGGTAACGACTTTTCTTCAAAGTAGCCGAAGTATACTTCCAAGTAAAATTCAACCTACCTTACCAGCTTACTTATGCGCTATCAAAACAAGAATCTAACCTCAGTGTCAAACAATTTTGCACTTTGGGCGGAAATTCCCATGACACGCAGCTCGATGGTTTTAGCCGCTTCGTGAAGGTTGAGATTTCTTAACAGTAAAGGTAAAGAAACAGATTTTTTATCTGAAATGGACAATCAGCCTGGTAGAAATTTTCGCTGCATGCTCCAAAAAACGATGAAGATCTAGACTATGAGCTCATGTAAGTATATCGGAGCTCATACCGAGCATTAAAAATTTCATTTTTTAACCAGTATTGTACACGTGTAAACCTGACTCGACATACTCAATTTTGTTTTCTTGGGCATCTAGCAAGAACTTGAATCGATCATTCGCAAGACCAGTTCAGCCATCTCAAAGCGTTTTGTTTGTTTAACTGGCTAAAGATTATCATCATCATCGTTTGTCGGCGTCTTTGTCTTCTGCGAAGCTCCTCCGCGAAAAACAGAAACTGATAAGTTTGGTGAAAAAAAGGCCGCTGCCGTTCAAAAAGAAAATGGATCAACCAAGCAAGCATGACAACCTTAAGGAGTTGCGGCCGCATTCTGTATACTTTCAAGACTAATATTTTTGAAAAACAATCGCTTCATGCTTCATTACTTTGGCGCTTAATTGACTGACAGATCTGTCAACCAAAGTATACTTTGAAGCTCGAATATGAACCCGTTGCAGGTTAAGTAAGCATACGCTTTTTCAAGTATACTTGAGCGGTTGGTATACCTAAAGTCTACTTACTTAGCTAGTATGAACACAGCTATTGTAACACAGCAACAGAACAGTAACTTAATTTCAAAGAGTTTACTGCTGGTAATTTTAACTCACCATCGCGATACCAAATCTGGTCTGCAGCGTTTACTCCCCAGACTCCACCCGGTCCAACACTGACGTGCTTCAAGCCACCACTGACGCGGGTCCAGTTTTTACCATCGTTATTCAGCTTCCATATGTGTTCCCGTTGATTAACTCCCCACACAGCTCCCGATGACCCCGTGTCAATTTGCTTTAGAGTGCCAGGAATCTGGGACCATGGGAAAGGTAAAGGGGCTAATTTACGAAAGCAAAAACAAAAATCGGTGAGTTTTTTTCAATTCCTTACAGACAAGATGAGAAACCTCACAAATTGCTCGTTAGAACTTGAAACGGAGCAAACCCGTGATTTAGCAACAGTGGAAATAGGTAGTGCTTAACATTGTTATTTACGTCATCAGCAATTGGCAAAATAGCTATGCTAGTCATTTGGGAACCAAGACGTCTCAGATTTTTTCGTCAAACTTGATTCCATAAAGGATGAACACGGGAACGCCCGCAGAAAATATCTTTAGCTCGCATTATGATCATCTAAATCTCGGTCCAAAGCTGATACTAAACATTGCTGATCGGGCTTTAAAGGTGAGGGGCTTAGGTATATTGAGAAGCTGGTGATCGACAACTCACAACTTAACTGAATAAGGTTTCGTCAACTTACGTTTGATGATGCACTTCAATTTGGTGAAGCCGCGGGATCCTAGATTGAAAGATCAAAGAACGTTAATTGAACCTTCAAGAAACCCTGAGATATGAGAAGTCTTTAAACAAGTCATATTAAAAACAAACATTTGAAAGACAGAAACGAACAAGTAAAATCGACTTAAAAGTTTAGTAAAACAATAGGCTCCGTTGTAGCCTATACTCGCGACGGCTGCCATAACAGTCAACCCAAAGATGTCAGTCTTCAGAGATGTAAAAAACTTCCCAGTAATGCTATAAAATATAAGAAAACTTCCAAGACAGAGATCTTATCTTTAAGTTGTTGTCTGATAAAACGTGAAGCTAATACCTAAAGCCATTGAAAATCGAGAGAAACATGGACGATGGCAAGGCGGTGGATTACGTTGGCTTTTGCCCCACCCTTTGATGCTTTACAAAATTTTTCTAGCAAACCTTATTAGTCACTGACTAGTCTTTTTTTAGCATTGGTGACAGCACTGAACAGTTTGTTTTAGATATGGTTTATAGTTAAAATTGCACCACAAATATATCTGAATATTAAGATTTTCATACTTCATCTGTTATGCTTACAGTTTTGGTAAAAATACTTTTTAGTAATAAATTAAAGATAATGAATGTATATTTGTAAGACTAAATTACAAAAGATGTGGAAGATTTTTAAAATATTTCTTGGGTACCCCCTTCCCCCCTTATAGTTAAAGTTTTATAGTTAATGTATGGTTTTGTAGCAAGTGTCACATATGATAATCATCAACTGATAAGAAAATTGATTATGCTCAACAAGAGGAAAGGTACATATTGAATCTGCTTGAATAATTCAACCTTGTATAAAAATTATTTCACAATTACATCAAAAATTTTTCAGTGTTTCACAAAAAGATTAAACATTTCATAATTTTTTGCAACATGTTAGAGATTTTGTAAATGATTTTGAAGATATATGGAAAGATCTAGTACTATAATCCAGGTAACTTATTGAAAATGTGAGAAACAAGAATAATGTCAGATAATTTAGCATATAAAAACAAAGTGCTTTTCAAATCTATAGCTATAAACCACGCACATTTTCTTTCAACCTTTTTACAGGACTTTTTATATAGATTCCATGGATTCTACTCCATAAGCAATAACATAATAATGTACAATAATATAAAACTTTTGTTAGGCAGGATCAGTGTAATACAATACATAACTTTAACATGTAAAACTTATATGTGTAAAAAATGTTTCAGAAATATATTATAATATATAATCTTTAAACTTTTAAGTGTAACAAACATTTGATTTCATATAAAAAATCATAATTATTCTTACGTTTATAGCTGTAATATTAACTATATTTAACTTTTGAAAATGTTCTTGTGTTTTTCATGAATTGTCCTTTTCTTGATGAATCTTTGTAATGTTCAAAAAATATAAACGAAATATCAAACTGATATAATTATTGTTTCAAAGAATTATGAAATATCTGGGTTGTCGTCTTTGAATAGGTTTTTCTGATGATCATGAGCTTAGTTAAAAGGACATAGTCACGGTTCTGCGCATGCTCCGGAAATCTGAAATTCTAAAATTTGTTCCGGCCCGGAACGATTGAAATTTGGTGTATTGTCGTTGTGAATCGTAAATTATCTCTCTCGTATTTTAACATCATAAGCCTAAAATAATTTTTTTTGTTTCTTAAGTCATTATATTACCTTTTTTGTATGTTATTTTATTGTTTTCTACTCTAAAAAGTTATATAATTCAAGTATTCGACATCGACTTGATTCAGAATGACTGACAATTTGTTTATTCAAAAAAAACATGAAAAAGCAAAACCCACCCGAACTCTACTCCACGGTTTGGCCAGAACCTGCACGCATGCGCACAACCAGCTTCATCCGAGTACCTATAATGCAAGCAACTGGAGCAACCGTGGACAGCTGTTTCGTCCTAGTTAGGACTCATCAGCACGATATAGCTTTTCAGCCACGAGCAAAATAGCTGCAAGGGCGAGTTCAGAGAACTGCTTTAAGGCTGAGCTCCCACATGCATGCGGCACGTCTGTAGCACTGACGCTGGGCGATTTTGATTGGACAAACAACAAAACTGTTGTTGGATCTCAGCTCAAATTTCGATCATGCGCAGAACCGTGACTATCTCTTTTAATTTTAGCAACCACTAAAGTGTTTTTGTTGTAAGTTAAGGTGAGAGGCTCAAGGTTTCAAGGATTTTATTCACCATAAATACTATTACATTGTACACAATACAATTATTAACTTATATAAATATAGTAAAAATGGCGAGGAAGTCCATATAGAAAGTATAAAAGCTTATTAACTATGGTCTTCCTCAAATAAGATTAGAAAAAGTGCTTCATTGATTGCTATGGGACGTAGCATATGAATTTTAATATTAAAAAATAAAGATCACCAGACAAAGCAAAACTCTACGTAAAGCATTTCTTCAGCGACCTTGTTCATCCAGTGTTAATAAATCAGCTATTAGGTCTTCGAGAACTAGATCACCCATCTTTATTGAGACTTTGTTGTCGTCGGTATCCACGACCAAAACTTTAGTTGTAAGTCCTGTACTACAGTCCTCTGCCCTCATTGTGCCGCATGATATACATTTGACAGTGCGTTGGCATGTTCCAGAATTTCTTTTGTCGCATTGTGGAAACTTGAGAAACTTGTCAAATTTCTGGATGGTCATAAACGTTTTAACGCTGACTGTTTCTTCGACGTTTATGGAAGAATCAATGTCGTCTTCAACTACCGCAATGGCGGTCAGTTGTTGATCATCTTGTATTTCTGTAATTCGGGTTGTTTTATGGGTGGACATGTTCTTCTTGTTCGCCCATACACGAACTTGCAGTGGTGAGAATTCGCAGACATGGCCACCTTCCATTTTATCTAAGTGCTGTTCCCATACATCTAAGGGCATGTTGGCCGTCACTTCTTCAATGGTAGCTACCGCCATCTTTAGTCTTTTAGAGCCAACAATATTTGTTTCATCAAGTTTTGTGAGGTTTGCTCTATTACAGTGTCCCACTCTTTATTGTTATTAAGTATATCAAGTATACTAGCATAAGCTTACTCCGAGTCTTCAGAAACTTCGGCATACTGGAATGAGTATTCTGACGCCGTGGAGTGGTCGACGAGCGTCATGTCGTTGATGAATATTTTGTTATCGTTTGTCCTTGTAAAATCCTTAAAGTGCGACTATGACCAAATCTTGATGTCTTTGATTTTTGTCTTATTAAGATATGTTAAAGCACATTTCGAAAAAAAAGAATGGCGTTTTCTACTTTTAAAAAACTTTCTTCACCTCAAAGTTATATGCAAATTAAGCTCCTGATGAAGTCATATTCTCAACAACTGATCAACCATTCATTTCAAAAAGCTACGACGTTGCCAGTTTTCAATCAATCGCAATTAAACTTTGGAAGCTTATTAAACTTACGCTCTCCTTCAAAAAGAACTATGTTAATTGGTTGCTGTGGCAACTAACTTGTTCCCAGTCTCTTAAGACGTTTTTTGGCTGTTTTGGATTTTTACCCCGTATCTAAGAAAATTATAAGATATGACAGAAATATAATCTCAGCTTCTGCCACTTGAAACATTTTCAGCATAGATTTGGTGTCTATAATAACTGCAGTAGACACAACAGAATGCAAAACAAAATTTTGGTCAAGGGAGATTGGGGCCGAAGTTGTTGCCATAGCAACGAATTGGCGGAGTTTATTTTGAAGAGCAATCAAAGCTTAATACGCTTCCCAAGGTTTCATTATGATAGGTAAAAACCTTAGTGTGATAAAGCTTCTGGAAATCCAAGGTGGAGTATTTGTTGAGTAAATGACGTCATCACTGGCAATCGCGACAATTGAGGCTGTAACCGAGTCTAGTGCTGCTCACTGGATCTTCATAAAAAATTTAAAAAAAATTAATTAAATAATAAAAATTAAAAAATCATAAAAAATAAAAAAATATATAAAAAATTTAGAAAAAATTAAAACATTAAAAAATTAAAAATTGAAAAAATTAAAACATTTTTTTGGGGGCTCGTGGGTTTAACGGGCCCTAAAATTAAATAACTTTGTGTCATGGATTAATTTTCTTACGCTGGATGGCTGTCATATCCTGCACACAGATCTTTTGGGTGTATTTTGCTGTTCACACCCTAAAGTGGAACGTAATTTTAACGTAATCATTTGATAAAACTAGACACACAGTGGTGCGATTACTCGGGCTACTGACTGCCCTCATATAATTGATATATGAACAGACATAAACTATAAGTTTAAGTATAGTAAGTAACCTGATAAAAAATAATGGTTAAACAGTAGATCGAAAACCGACACCACAGCCGACCTCACGTTAGAAGATTTCAAGCAACTACTGACAACGTTTCTGAGGAATAAAGTAGTTTCTAAAACCCTTTTTCTCAAACTTTGTTTTAAATGAGAATTTTTGTCTGTGAGGGCAAGCACCCCAACTGCTATAAATGAAAATAACAATCAAAAAATATTTCTTTTACTAAGTAGAACAATGACAGGTTTTGGGCACACTTTCTCAATCTTAGATTAATAGGAGTTAAGCTTAATTATATTGTAATCTGATGTTGCTGTTGAATAACAATTTTTACTGCATCGTGATGTAAGTAATTAACTGAAATGACCTTATTTTGAATGGTGTTATGAAAACTTTGGTTAACATACACTTGATCAAGCAAAGATCCATCTGAAATAAAAGTAACTTTGTCTACAATTTGAGTACACCGATGAGTATTCATTAGCTGATTGAGTAACCTAGTGCTAGATTCATTAAGGTAATTGACATTTAAGTTTCCAAAGATGACATCGATATTAGTATGTACTTAAAATATTGTTCATGTTTTCAACATATTGGTTGGTATTGGAACTGTTTTTCTTATATATTAGAAGGAAAGTAATGGTTTGATTAGTGTTGAAGGTTAATATTTTATTTATACATCAAACCATTTATATTTGGAAAGTATTGCATTTGTAATACATGAATATTTCTGTGGTACAAACAGCTAAACTTGAATACATATCAGTAGGATGGTCTTGCCTATACATTGTACAAGGATGAAGAGTTTCTTTGATAATGTTATATAAGTGGTGGGGTAAAAGTTGAGTTTCAGTTAAAGCTAATATATCACATGCTGTAAGTCTTGCATCGTGTGTGATATCAATGCAATGTTTTCTTAGTGAACGTGTAATTAAGGGGTCGCTTGCTAATCGTCCTCTCTCGCAGCAAGAGGCTGCATTGCCGAGGACGAAGCTCAACGAGGTAGGACCGAAGAAGCTGTGCTGCCGTGTAGGCGCTCGGCCCTAGAGCACGATCCATACATGACCTCGGAGCACAGCACATCAGCCAGATTTAATCAGCTGGGATTCGATTTTGCTGAGGAAGGAAAACCGGAGTACACGGAGAAAAACCCTCGGAGTCAGATTGGGATCGACAAAGCTCAGCCCACATGCCAAGCCCAGGAGTCGAACCAGGTCGTAGAGGTGGGAGGCGCGAGTGATGACCGCTACGCCAACCTGACTCCCCAAGTAATATTCAATAAAGCTACAGTAAGAATATTGTTTTGAATATTGTTTTTGTTTGCTGTCAAAGGAGGCACAGAAAGCGCTAATCAGTTGGGAACCAATTAGTTCCAGAATAATTAGAGCACAATTCAAGACAAGACATCAGAGAATTAAGCTAAACATTGTACAAACAGTAAGCTAAGCTAAATCCTTTACGAGCCTAGTGGCCCATGGAGCCGGCGCTTATCTCCGGTTTCTGTAGTGTTAAG